>CABHPP010142681.1:0-12072 GCA_902168425.1 Peromyscus attwateri
CCCCCCCGAAGTATCTCTTGAGTCCCTTGAAAATCATAGGTCAGTGACGATAGTGTAATTATTTACCAGTATTGCTCCAGAAGGCCAGGATTCTGGCTGTCTGTTTTACCCCTTTCTCTTGGGCAGAGGACTGGCAGAACAGTGGGTCTTCACATTCAGGTTAGCGTAGGTCCACCTTAGCACGATGTCAAGTGGGGTGTATCCGAGAGCCCGGTTGTCCCCTTGAGTAAGACTTGATGAATGCCACTTACCGAAGCACAGTTTTGGGGACCAGTAATCTCACAGTGTCTGCTTTGTATCAGGGGCTCTGTTGGTTTTCAGAGGCTACCCATCATACCAGCTGCCTTAACCCTTGGGGCACAAGTGGGTTGGTGGTTTTTCCTGAGCCCTGGTTGGCTTGGGGTCAGGGACAGTTGTTGTAGACCCCTGGAGGCCAGGTCCTTCTGTTCCCTCCACTCTTCGTGGGTGGAGAGAGCTTGCCTTCTGCACTCCTGTAGTATATACCCTGTGTTTCCATGGGACCTGGCCAGGCGATGGCCTTGTGGAGTTTAGTGTCTTCTTCCGTGGTTTTGCCACGTGAGTGTATTATAATGTTAGATGGTGGCAATAGAAGGAATAAGCTGTCTTTAGGGCCCTGCAGGGGCTTTTTGGTACCTCAGGAACAGTTGAGTGGTGTGCACAGAAGAGGGATGGCTGGCTGTCCCTCAGCCTTTTGTCCTGAAAGTATCTACCGGCCGTGGCTTCACCTCCTAGCTTTCCCATGCCATAAAACTTTTTGGTTTTTCGAGACAGGGTTTCTCTGTGTAGCTTTGTGCTTTTCCTGGAACTCGCTTTGTAGACCAGGCTAGCCTCGAACTCACAGAGATCCACCTGGCTCTGCCTCCCGAGTGCTGGGATTAAAGGCGTGCGCCACCACTGCCCGGCTTCCATGCCATAAAACTTGACAGGCAGGGCTGTGGTGGGCTTTGTATCGGGGACTATGGGGGTCCAGCCCCTCGATAGTCCCCTCCCAGGGTCCGGGAAGAATCTACAGAGCAGTGAGATTCTCTAGTCCTTATCAATTCTGTTTACCGCTACAAACTGTGCTGCTCTTTCCCAGCCACAGACAGGGACAAGAGGAATAATAGCAGAGCCTGGAAACAAACCAGGATTGCCTCGTTCAGTGCTCGCAGAAACTGGACCCGGAAGGGT
This sequence comes from Peromyscus attwateri, assembly GCA_902168425.1. Lineage (NCBI taxonomy): Eukaryota > Metazoa > Chordata > Mammalia > Rodentia > Cricetidae > Peromyscus > Peromyscus attwateri. Next base: position 1,192 of record CABHPP010142681.1, read on the forward strand.
CGAGGTCAGAGCCATGGGGTCCTGTCCCCCTGTTTACTACCTGCCCAGGCCTGCTTGCTTTCCAGTCTTGAGTTTGGAAAGGACAGGGTAGAGTGGTTTGTCTTCTGTTTTTCTAACCCCTTCTCAGCCCGCTTCCGGCTTTCCTTCTGCAAGGCAGCAGTGCATGAAACATGGCCTTCCTTTCCCAGTCACCTTCCGTGATTGACTCAGGCCTCGCTGCCATTCTCCATTGCAGACGACCTATTATCCATTTTGACCCAGTGAACCTCAGCTCTGTGTTCCTCATCCTGCCTTAAATCCTCAGAACAGCACCTAAAAGATGCTCAGGTCTGAGGGAACACTGCTGGGCTCAAAGGGCTTTGCTTCTACACACCAGCACACGCCCCCTTAGCTTGCTTATAGTGGCTCCAGGATGAATTGCTCTGCTCTCCACACAGGTGAAGAACTCCCCAATTCTGACTTGAGAGCCACACTGCTGTTTGTGCAGGTTCATCTGGGAGAGACGTCATAGCTCTGTGGGCTACTCAGCAATGCAGAGAGATTTCAGGGCTGCCGTGGGTGTGGAGCAAGAAGCCTAGGGCAGGCCACAGGGAGCACACAGAACCTCTTGGATGGCCCTACCTCTGTTCTTGGTTTCCTTCTTAGAAGCTGGAATCACTGCTGCCAGAGTTCCCCTCTAAAAGAGACCTGAGCCCGCTGCACCACATCTGCCCTGTTCTTCAGGGGGAAGCCCTCCATGTTCTTTGGAGGAGCCTCCAGGGTTCTGTGGTCAGCATCTTTTCCCAGAGCACCCCTGTCTCTCCAGCACGATCAGGTCTCCAGGGAGTGCACTCAGAGTGTTACTGTGCCTTTGCATGGGAGGTTCCTCCTGCCTGGTGTAACCCTTGCCCCTGCTGAAAGGACAGCTTTCTCTTTATAGCCGGCTACTAGGGCATTTCCCTGGCAGATACTCCTGCCTCCTCAGGCAGAAGAAACTGTTCACACTCTTGGATTCTTTTTCAGAGTCATTGGTTGAATGCTTGCTGTCTGCCAGGCACCATGCTGGCCACAGGGGGTTCCCAGACAGCCTCCTGAGCTCGCTTCTGTGGACTCCTGATCCATCATCCTGCTCTCTCCTTAACCTCCCCTGTTTCCTTGAAGTCAGGGCCTGTCTCTCTCTGTCTACCGCAGCTTCCTAAGTGACTGCCACTTGTCAGGTCCCTAGTGTTAGCATCCAGCCTGTTTGCACTCACCTGTCTCTTTGGCGTCTTTGAAGCTGGTCCTCCTGCCCCGGGTCTTTTTTTCCCTAGAAGTGCCAATATCTCTCATCTCAGAAACTGACTTTTCTTTCAGGCTACGTCGTCCCCTCCATTTGAAAACACTAGCATTTGTGTCAGACTTCCCCTACCAGACTGGAAGCCCCCGAAGGGCCAGGACAACCCAGCTCACTTCCTGGGGTGTCCCCTCCCCAGGTCTGAAGCATGAAAGCGGTATGTGGAGTCCTGTTGCTGCATTGTAGGAGGGACTGCATGGCCCTTCTCCCGTCCAGACCCAAATGGCGAAGGCTCCAGATAAGAGTCTGACACCAGTGTCTCCGGCAGTTAGTCCCTAGAATTCCACACAGGCCACCTGCCTCCTTCAAAGAGGAGAGGCCAACAAAAGAACAATAAATGTATCGGAAATACCATGTCTTAGCTTTAGCTTTTCTGCATGTTCCTCTTTCTTCCTTCATAAGCCCTTTTTTTTTTTTTTTTTTTTTTTTTTTCTTCTTTTTTTACAACCTAATAAATCAGGCGCCAAACCCGCTTCTGGCCATTTTCCTGGAGGTAGTCATTGTCTTCTTGGAAGCTGGCGCCGGCCTGGAGGGTTGGGTTGATTATTAACAGATTGCAGGGGCATTGTAGCACAGGTAGTGGGCTGAGGGTGCACCCCAAGTGGGCTGTGTTGGGAGCTTTCTCTTCCCTCAGGAGAGCTTCTTTCCTGTGGTTATTCATTCCATCTTAGTAAGTTTGCAAGCTTTATCTCTGAGAGGAGTTCACCCTGGTCCTGGCTTTCCTTCCCCTCCACCCATCCAAAGCAACTGTTCTTAGTACCTGTGCAGTGTCAGTGAGAGGAGACCTGGGCAAACAGCAGGTGCTGTTTGTAGTCCTGCTCCTGCCTTGGGATGGAGTGGGAACCCATGTGTTGGGGGAGGGGAGACCCCTAGATCTGAGAGGTGAGAAGGGAGCCAGCTCCTTGGAGCCCTGCTTCTCTTACGTGCCAGTTTGGGGTGGGGAAGCAGCCTTTACTTTTGTGGGTTGTCACAGAGAATGTAAAAAGGGTACCATCTTGCTGCCTATTTGGTTGCTTCCTGGTCCTTCCCCTGCTGGGTGTGCTCTGGCGCAGCTGAGGTGGTGGCTCCAGACTTCAGCTTGCTCACACGCAGAATAAGAACACCAACTCCTTGCGTGGTGGAGGGCTAGAATGAATCGTTGGGGTCGTGGTGCCTAGTGTGCTGCCCACCCATCTCCCTGTCAGTGCAGTTGAAGGGCATTCCGTGTGTGCTGTAGCAGCGGTCTAGCAGGCAGCATGTGGAGGTCCTGAGAGATGTCGCCACCTCCAGCCTGGCAGAGAAGGCTGGGGTGGCCCCTCCTCTGGCAGTCCTGCTCTGTCTGCAAGCCCGTGCTTCTTATTCCTTTGCTGGATGGCAGACTCTGCAGAGCTCTGCTTGGAAAGCTCCCCCCCCCCCCACCACCACTCTGGGGGTGTGAAGATGAACTGGTGTGACTATAGCTTGGTGTTTTGGTGTCTGTGAGAAAAGCAGAATTGGCTCAAGCTGCTTTCTCAGTTAAGGGGATTTAAGAAGAAGGAGAAAGAAATTAATCCTATCCTGGTGATCAATCTGACACCTTCCCTTTGAGCCCCAGATGGCTGGTTGGGGTAGAAAGTTGGCCACGGCTGTTGTTAGGGAACTGAATGGGTGTATCTATCTCTGTACATTGGAAATCGTGGCTCTCAGTTGTTGGGTGTGTGTGTGTGTGTGTGTGTGTGTGTGTGTGTGTGTGTGTGTAAGTAAGTGTAATCCCAGCAGGTTTCCATTGATAAATGTCACTCTTGGAGAAGGTGCCATGGAACCCTCCTTGAAATCATGTTCATTTGCTTTGGTTTGAGCCTCGCACCTCTCTTTTTCACCTCTTGGAGGGGGTCTGAGTTAGGTGGGTGGTTCAGAAGATAGAAACACGGGCCTAGCTGTCACCTTACAAACAAGGAAGCTCAGGAAGTGGAAGGCAACTTTCTCCATCACAGCCACCAGCCTTGACACATGCTGTCCAGGTCTACACTCGTACTGTGGTCTGATGCCTTTTCTTTGGATGAATATGCTTCCAGCTATTCATAATTATGTCTTAATGGCTGCATAAGGTTTTATTGAGCCATTTCCTTATTGGCTAGTTCTTCCTGCCCTCCCCTACCATCCTGCTATGATACACAACACCACAGTGAACATCTTTGCATTTCCTTTCCAGAAATAAGATGGCTGGAAAGGAAGGACAGGCTCATCTTGAGACCCTTGACTTACTTCGCCAAGTTACTTTTCGAAAGGCTATCTTGGTTCGTACTGACTTGAGCAATACATAAATGACTTATCCTAACTAGACCTTTGCCCACACTGGGGATTTTATTTTTTCATTTTTAAAAGGTTTTGCTCTGGATGAACAAATTATAGCTGTTCATAGTGTTACAGCTCTAGCTTCCCTACTTTTTGCACTAACACCCCAGCACGGTATTGCGTGCTCGTGCTCCACTTGGTGCTGAGTGTTGTGCGATGAGCTTTTTTTCAGTCCCCCAACTTCCTAGGGCTCTAAGCTGCTTAAGTAAGAAGGGGTCACAGGTAGACCACGTATGACCTTGATCCATTGTGCAGGATCAAGATGGCTGCTTGTGCTGGCCAAGGTGAGAAAAGGAAGTTGTGGCCTAGAGAGCCTGAGTATCCAGGAATGAGTACCCAGGGCTGGCTTTATACACCAAGGCTCTAGTAGAAAGCCTATCATTTTGTTCAACAGTATTTATGGGGCCTCCTGGGCACCAGGCTCAGTGGGGACTGGGAGATGGATAAGAGCCAGCAGTCTCTCCAGGCAGACAGCATCACACACAGGGAATTTCTATATGAAGTGACAGATGGCTGGATAGGGTGCCATGGATGATCAGGGCCAGAGTGACAAGCTCTGCCTTTCTTTTGTTCTTGAGACTTTAGACTCCCTGCCCCCATTCCTGCTTATTAAGGGAGGTTAGGCTAGTATTCCCTTCTTGGCCAATGCTTGTACATAGGTAGCTTTTGACTGCATGGGCTTTACACACCAGACAGGGCACCTTCTTCTCTCATCCTGGTGTGAGACCACAGTCTTCTGAAATACCCCTTGGCAAAGTCCTTTTAAAGCAGAACCTAAAGGAATTTAAGTTTGCGTTCTTGTCTTGGCAATTGTAACTTCTCATCTTATTACCATCTGTTTACACACTTTCAGTGCTGTGAGCACTGTGTGTCAGGTGAGCGGCCAGCTTCATGGCCGTGGTTCTTCGTGTGATGGTGTGTGATCGAGAGGGGCCTTCTTGTGGACCTGATAGCTCAGCGAAGTGGGGAGACCTTTGTTCTTTCTGATTCTCCTTGATGCTTGTGCTACAGAGTAGGTCCTCAGAACTTCAGTTTACCCTTCCCCTCCCCCTGCCAGACAACCAAGCAGTTCTGTCTGCCTGGGGACTAGATCGAGGTTGGGAGCTGGATAGGAGCCTCAGGATCGTAAGAGAGACCTGGGCACTGGCTCTGTTCCTTGTTGCCTGACTGGGCTCCCTCTCAGCCACTTGGGTGTTTCCCAGGTCTAAAAGTAAAGGTCCTGCTACTCCTTGCCCTGAAGTTTGGGAACGCTTAGTTCTGATCTTAAGTAGCATTCACTCCAGACCACTGGGCAGAGATATGGGACCTCACACTTCCACATTTTTCATACAAGACCTTAGTCATTGACTCCAGGGACTGTTGGTGTCACAAGGCACAGGCATACAGTTGGCTTTGGGGTGTGTCCCTTGCCCCCAGTTCCTAGCTGAGGAACAGGAAGCCCCAAGGCAGGACCCTCAGACTATTGAGGGTCCTAGGCCTGTGCTCCCAGCTGCCTCTCATTGTCCTGGAGCCACAGGCTACAGCCCCCTCCCCCAGATCCTCCTCTGGAGAATAAACGTATCAGCAGGATTGATTACCCTTGCAGGTCCCTGGGCAGCTGGCTCTGGCCTGCATCTGGAGCTGATTTCTGTGCCTTGCACACCCATTGTCTTGGATGGCTCATTTCCACAAATCCGAGTCGGCTCCACTGCCGTAACCCTAGTACGACCCCATGCATGTTTGTCGGTCCAGTGAACACTTCCTGCTTGAGGAGGGGAGAGAGGCTGAAGCACACGTGAGTAGCTCAAGAGCCACCTCCTCTTCCCTGATGCAGACCGGATGTTCCTTCCCATCCCAGCCCCTCCCTGGCCTCCCACCTAGGCCTGAGTTTCTGAAGTGATTTCAAAGTGGAGACCGTATTTCCAGGAAGTTGGACTTATCACATGGTACCAGAGTCGGGGACTCAGAGGGGAGAGGTAGCCTAGCGACTCCCATAAGGTGCTATATGTTACGAGGCTCTGCACCCACCACCACCACCACCACCACCACCACCACCACCACCACCACCACCACCACCACCAAGGTGGGAGCTACAGGCCTTGAGGCCTGGCAGCCCCTGGCATGGTCAAGGAGGTTTGATCTAAAATGTTGGGCTCAGGCAGGAACTGTGACAAGAAGGGACAAGTATAAAGTCACTGAAAGTGCTACCTCCCCCATCCCTAAGAAGGGGCTGTGAAGGTGTAACCAGGTGTCCAGCCCCCCCGCATAGCGACTCATTTCCGTGATTCCTTCCTTGTGGGAGGAAGCCCTCACTGACCACTGAGCTGAACAGCCCCCAGTTCTTTGACATGCCATACTGCTCAAAGCTGATGCCTGTGCTGGAGACTTTTTCCCAATAGGATGTTGCTTTCCATGGATGCTAGACAGAAACAGAGATGGTCAGATGCAGATGAATTTGTATGGGTACTGTGGTCAGCCATGGCGTACTATGCTGGTGTGTGTGTGGGGGCAGCTGTAGGTGTCCGTGAGTCTCTAGAACCATGGACCTGGGGGTGCACATGCACACAGAGCTTAGAGAGTTACAAGGGCTCTTTCTGTATGCACTTTGTTCTTCCCTGCTGGGAGGGAGGGGGAGATGCTGGTGTACAGGTGCTCATGGAGGCATGCGTGCGGGGGGCAGAACAGGATGTTTGTCTTCTATCCTTCCGTGTTACCTTAAGATGGGGTCTCTGACTAACCAGAAACACGCTACTTTTATTACCTACTTATTTATTTGGCTGGTTAGGCACAGAGCTCTCAGGATCTACTTGTTGGAGGAAGAGGCCCAGGTAGCCATGGCACAGCTGTTGTGTACGCCTTCACACTCCCCGCGCAGCAAGTGCTCTACCCACCAAGCCACCGGTCTGGCCTCACTTTCATGGGTTTTGTACTGACAATAATTTAGCGTATCCTCCACTTGAAGACGGTAGAGCTTGAACACGGGGGTGGGGGGGGTGGGGAAGGTGGGGGGGCACAGAAGGGCCGCTTGTTCAGTGTAGTGACCTGTGCTCCTTGCCTCTGTCCCCAAGTGATGATGGTGATAGGAAGGTTGAAGCCAGGGATGGCTCAGCCTCGAGGGGTGGCTGACTCACTTCTGATTAGGGACCTATGCGGCTGGCTCCTTCCTTTCATTGTTTTCCAAGCCCTTTACAAGCTCCGCTGTCTTTATGAGCCCCACAACAGGTCCTGCAAGTTAGGGAGTCCAGAGAGCACTCCAGTGTCCAGGGTCCTTCAGATGCTGTCTCTGGCATCGTGGGATCATCCTCTCTGGCTTTTGTTCAGAAGAGAGCTCTTTCTACGGGCACTTTGGGTTACCGTGTGAAGGCCTGGTCCTAGCTCTCAGTTTTTGAGCCTAGAGGCTGCCCACTGTCAGACCTTCGCTCTGCTGCCCCCTTCTGGGATGACCAGTTCTCTGCTCATGGACTGCCCTTACCTGATAGTCACTCCAGGAAGAAGTCTGCGTTAGTGGTGTGCCTTGCTGCAGAATCCTTAGTGCTTGAGAGTCCCAGAGAAGTGACAGTGGGGACATATCCCTTCCTCATAGCCATATTCCTTCCAAGAGTGAAGACACATGCTTCTTGTAGGTGCCACCCCCAAATCCAGACCCAAGGACAGGCAGGCCTATCCACCCGAACCTGTGTTCTTGGTGAGACCCATCACTCTTCCTTTTAGAGCAGGGTGGGTCATCTTCTTGTCATGTGGTGTAGATATCTCAGTTGTTTAGTCTCCCAGCAGCAAAAACACCGGAGTCTGTAAAATAGTGGGGGGGCGCGGGGGATGGTGGGGGGAGGGAGGGAAAGGCAGAGTCAGAACTGCAGGCCTTCAGAGTCCACCCTTCTGAGCCCTGCCCGGCAAACCTGCTTCCCACCCAGCTTCCTCCCTCCCTGTGGTCTGGACCCACCCCGCCTTGTAGATTGCATCAGGGAGTCACTTACCCCCCATTAAACCTGGGAGGGCCAGGGAGGGAGGAAATGGGCTAGGGTGTGTTGGGAATGTTTCAGCTAATGCAGGGAGTGCTTTTTAAAAGGCAGGTAGAATTTTTTTCTTTATAGATCAATTAAAAACCCTTCTTAAAATTAGCCCCTGGGAGGGTGTGTCAGTGGACTCTGTTTTCTTATGTCCCTGACTCTGTACGTCTTCCCTAGCAGAAAGCCTTAAGAAATCTCTTTCAGGGTTGACCAGTGTTTTTAAATGCCAGGTAGTGACTGAGGAGGGGGAGCCTGCCTGAGACTTGACGTACCAAATCCAGGGAGGGTATGCAAGCTGGCTGTGGTTCCCCAGGGCCTGAGAGCCTGCTGGCGGCAGCAGGCATAGAGAGGGCATCTCATCAGAGCCAGGCAGATGGTGTTCACCTGCTCGGGACACACTCCCTGGTGCCGGGGCCCTCGGAGTTGCTGAGATAATAACAGACAGCTGCCAGCGCTGGACCGAGATCTGCGGGCATTCAAAGGCGCAGAAGTGTGCAGGGAGAAGGCGCCTACCCAGGGCCTCCCACCCGCCAAGTCTTGCTTTTGTTTTGAGAGTTGTGAGCCCCTCCTTCCCCGCACCAACATCCGAGCAACAAGAGCGTTTTAATGGAGGACAGTTCTGTTTTGGAAACGACAAGAAAGCTCCTTGTCAAGTGTGACCTGGCCTTTCCTTTGTCCTGCCTCCCTTCTTTGTGTGCGTCTGCAATGGGTTTTGTTCTAAGGGGCAAAGGAGTTGGACATGGATTTGGTGTGTTCCTGGGGTTTTTCTTTCTCTTTCCTTTTTTGGCAGCCGCCAAAGCTTTTGGTTATTTCTGAGTACAGGACAATTGGGGAGTTGGGGATTCGAGACCACTCCAGTGCCTTTGAGTTCCTGAGTGGTGTCAGCAGCCGAGAGTGGCAAAGAAGCCAACTTTCTGACCGCCTGGAGATTTCGCAGTCCATTGTATATGTGCGTGAAAGACAACAAATTTCTCATGGCCTCGAGTCCTAATAGGGACATTTGCCCAAAAATCCCCAGAAGGCAAGACTGGCTGTTTGCAGCCTAACACTCTGCCCTCGAGCTGCGCAAGGGAAGAACTGGTATTGCCCAGTTACCATGTTAACCTCCTCCTCCACCACCAAATAGGTCCGTGCTGGCCAAGGTTGTCTGGACCTGGCTCTGTTCAGTTCGGGCACTCTGATTAGGATGCTTAGAAAAGTGCTGTGTTGGGGGTGGGGGGGAGTTGGATGGAGTCTGATAGAAATTTGTTATTTTCCTCAGAGCAGGGCTCAGGCCTGACTCTTCCAGGCTAAGACTCAGGTCAGCTCAGTAGAGGAATGGCGTTAATAAGATTACAGAATCAGCTCGATCATCTTAAGTGCTCCAATCAGAGGGTTCTGATTGCTTACCTGTGCCCGCACCTCTGACAGTTGTCCACCGTTGAGTCAGTTCTGTGTGTGCCCCTGAGGGCTTGTCAGAAGAGCATTAGATAATTTATAGTAACGGCTGAATCCAGCATTTCATTTCTGTCTCTAATTATTCCAAACCAGTGAGATTTGTTTTGCATAAACCCCCAACAGAAATCCTCTTTTCTTACAGGTTTAAAGAGTAGCCTTAAACGAGTATCTCCTGGTTTGAGGCCATCCCAGGCTACATAGTAATGCCCTATCTCCAAAAACAAAACAGAAGTGTGTTTTAGACTGGGCGGGTCTTTGTGAGTTCCAGGCCAGCCTGGTCTACAGATCACCAGTTCCAGGACATCCAGGACGACACAGAGAAACCCTGTCTCAACAAACTAAACCAAAACCAAAACATACCATGTCTTAGTTTTCAGAACTGTCCTTGAATGAGTCCCTGACTTTCTAGAAGTCAGAACCTCTCTACTCTTCTTTTTCCTTTAATTATGAACATCTCTGGTGAGACTTTTGGCTCTTTTTGGATGGAGATGATCTTGAAAATGCCATCTAACGTATCCTACAAATACACAGAGAGACGCACCCAGTGCCCGTGTGTGAGCGTGCACGCTGTGCATCTGACGACAGCAGCAGGCCCGGGCCTCAGCTGGGGAGCGGCTAGCATGCTGCCTGATCTTTGTCTTCCAGAACCCCAAGGTTGAAGGTAAGGTCAGGAGTGATTGGTGGTCCCAGCAGAAAACCCAGCAGGCTGAGGAGGCAGTGCCAGCTACCTGTGTGTGGCTCTGTGTTCCCTGCTCCGTGAGATGGTTCTTGTAAAGCAGTCTTGGTTTGGGTTGGTAAAGGGAGCTGAGCATACAGCCGTGCTTAACACATAAGCATCTAGTGACTGACTGTCACAAAATACCAGTGGCAGTCCTTGTGAAGTGTCAGGGTCCTGGCCCTACCTCCCACCATCTTGGGGATGACCTAGCTAAGAGTGAAGACGGCGGGGCTGGAGAGATGGCTCAGTGGTTAAGAGCACCGACTGCTCTTCCGGAGGACCCGGGTTCAATTCCCAGCACCCACATGGCAGCTAATAACTGTCTGTAACTCCAAGATCTGACACCCTCACACAGACATACGTGCAAGCAAAACAAATAAATAAAATAAAAATAAATTATTTAAAAAAAAAAAAAGAGTGAAGTCGGCCTCCGGTGAGGCTGTGCTGTGGCCCTGGTTGCTGTTGTCGTCCTTGTCAAGCCTCTATTTGTCAGGCTGGTTTCACATAATTCAGCACTTGCCAATTACCAGCCTTGCCTGGCCCAAAGCTCCCTGCTTGTTTGGACTTGCAGCCTTCCAGGTGCAGAGGCGGATGTGCTCTTCCACGCCGCCGGGACTTATCGGAACCGAAGTGTGTGTGATCATATCCCCTCTCCCCACCCCCCCTTACTTAGCCAGTGTGTCCTGTCTGCCGTCTGCAGGCTCTGTGCAAGTTCTGCTTGGTTCTGTGGGAACGGGGAGAGGGGTGGATGGCTCAAGAGGGAGATAGGAAATGAACCAGGCTGATGCTAGTCTGGCCAGAAGGATGCCAGCAGGGGAGTGACAGGTAGAAGGGGAACCCCATCTGTGAGGCTGAGTTTGGGAAGGGTTACTGAGGAATGCATGTAGTAGTGTGTTTGCACATAGGAAGGATGGTGGGAGAAGACGCTTGAAGGAAACAGGTTGCAGGTAAGAGCAGCTGGGCTTAGGAGGCATGTGGCCACAGAAGAGAGAGACCGACCAGATAGAGAAGCAGAGGAAGTTTCTCAAGTGAGGGGTTCTCTTCCACTATGGTGCATTTTTTCCCCAAGACTATCTAGATTTGTGTTCACTTGCTTCTGTTCTAAGAGCATGTGT
>CABHPP010142681.1:21307-34281 GCA_902168425.1 Peromyscus attwateri
GGGGGGGGGTCTGAGAACTGGATGTTAAGAGTTGGCGCCACCCCAGATAGGACTAGCACAGGGAAGGGTCAGAGTAGAATGCAGGCTAGAGAGCCCGGTCTTCTGCCTCCCCCTCCCTCTCAGCTTCCTTGTGTTTGAGGGAGTCGGCCTGTAACGATGTGTTGGTGGTGTATTTCTCCTAAGCTAGCTCACCGTTTTCTCGGATGCTGTCTCTCGTACTCTGTGGCTTGGTCAGTGGTGTCAGGCTTGGCAGAGGACTCCCCTGCACTGGAACACATTATCTGGGATGTGGAGAAAGCATCTCAGAGTGGGCCTCTGCCCAGTCATCCTCCTCAGCTCTGCCCGGGCCCAGGAGCAGTCCCTGTCTGTCTCTCATTCCTAGACTCCACAGCAGTTTGCAGCTTCTCTTGGTCCATGTCTGAGTCCTGTGTGAAAGCGACTCTTTGGGCCAGTGAAGCAGAAGGTTCTCGATTGAGAACCCCAGGGCCTTGAACCTGTCTGAGAATAAACAGCAGCCTTTGCTTTGCCAAGCTGGGCCAAGAGTAGGAGAGACAGGTCTCAGCAGCCCACAGAGAACTGGGTTCCTTCCCTGCATCCAGCCTGAAGCATGGCCTACACTTTTGGGAATGACAAGAGGAGTTAAGTTTCTTGAAGTCACCCGGCTCTTCCCGTTGCCTCTGTACTCCTTATATACAAATAGTTTGCTGGGACAGTTGAAGAAGTCACTGTAGTTGTCTTGAGGGAAGATTCAGCAGTGATCTTCGCTGTTCCGACATGACCAGTGACTCTAGGATACATGGCCTACTTGAGTCATTTGGTAGCAAGGGCTCCTCAGTAGCAACAGCAGCACCCAGGCATTCTTAGTTCTCAAAGCTGGGGTATCCTGGGAACAGTGTGCCGCACGATGTGTGCGGTTATGTGCATGCATGTGTGCCTGCATGTTGGAGCAACTAGTTATTTGGATGTGGCCTGGTGGTAAGTTAGAGAAAGATTGTCAAGCCTTGGGATTCGACCTTGTGGATGTGATAACTGTTCTTGAAAGGCAGGATTTCTGCAGGAATTTTATTCACTCAAATGATATTTACTGAGACAGCATCTTCTCTGTGCTGCACACACCACACCCGCCCCATCCCTGGGAAGACAGCTGGCTAATTTAATAAGGAATTAACAGTCAGGTGTGGTGAGTGCTGTGATGAGGAGCCCATGGAGCATACAGAGGCATCACCAGGCTGAGAAGAGGACAGCATTCCAGAGAGGGGGATTAGCCATGCACAAGTGGTTGAGATCCAACGCATCCAATGCAAGAAAGGCTTTTAGCATCCGGGGCCAGGTCCTGAAGTGTGTAAGTGGTAGCAACTCATTCTTTGCCAAATGGAACTTAGAATCTGGTTTGTTGGGCCTTGGTGAAGGTCTTGTGAAGACCATTTTTTGTGCTATCAGCACCTTAATGTGGGTGGAAGAGCACAGGGTGGCCCTCCTCTGGGGAAGAATCTTGTGTCTGTTCTGGAAGTTAGATTTGAGTCAAACTTCCAAGTCAGAGAACTTACGATTCCCTTAAGAAGTCTAACTGGCCACCTCTAGCCTTCCCAGGTCAGGACTCCTGTCTTACCCTTTTAGCAGATCTCAGCAGCACTCCAACAGTGTGTGTGTGTGTGTGTGTGTGTGTGTGTGTGTGTGAGAGAGAGAGAGAGAGAGAGAGAGAGAGAGAGAGAGAGAACATGTAGGTGTGCGAGACTCTGGACCCTTTATTATAACAACAGGAAAACACTGTTGGTGTGTTAGGTCCAAATTCTGGTGGTTAGACAAGCCAGCATTCCTCAGGAATTCTACCAAAGGAGCCAATTCTCTTATCACTGGCAGAAGAGACAAATTAGTTACCAAAGTGTATGCTGGCCTCCACACCCCTCAGTATCACAAGTATCAGAAGTACCTGTTAAACATTTCAGAGTCCATGCTGGCATCCCCGCCCCTTACCCTAAACTTCAGCTCATGGATTATGTGTTCTCTTGTCTCTCTCTGTCTCGTTCTCCCCCTTCCCTCTCCTCATGATCAGGTCCAGTCTGCTGGCCATGTTCAGTCTACTACTTTCTGTCTCTTCTCAAGACTTCCAGATGCCTCTGGTGGTTCTCTCTCTCATGTCTACAATAAAAACCTTCCATGTAACCATATCTTGGAGCTGTCTTGTCTTCAGTTTATACATAGACCTGGCATATCCCCCCAAAATAGCCACAGAGAACTTGAACGACAGCCTTTGGGCCAGGGCTGTATCCAGTTCAGAAGCAAGAAGTAAATGGTGGTTTGCGGTGGGTGCCTGACCCCTTCTGCATCACTTTGGGACCAGACCAGTCCGCACCCTCTGTGAGCCTCCTGAAAGTTTGCCACGGTGAGCTCTGCTGCTCTGGAATTCTGCTGAGCAGGAGTGTGGGGCCTCCTCATAGCCGATTACTGTGAAACAGAACTTGAGACATGTGGTGTTTGGCTTCTAGGAAAACCAGGTACCAGAGCTGTTGCCTTTCTTGCTCAGGAACACACACACACACACACACACACACACACGCACGCACGCACGCACGCACGCACAGATTCCATCATCAGAGGTGTTAACATTGCCCTCTCCTCCGTACCACTCCTGGTTTGGTTGGAACCCTGAATAGTTAGGAAGAGGGTGACCGGACTAGTCTCTTTGGTCTAGCCCAGTACAGCCAACCAAATACTGTGGGACTGGGCTTCTAGGAAATTGGTTGGCCCGGTGTAGGCTCTGAGAGGGCTCCCTCACAACATGCGTGCTCACAGGGGAGGGGCACCAGGCCATGTGGTGTATGTTGGTGGTGTGATGTTCTTGGCAGCATGACTGAGCTCTGGAATCTCATCACTTGATGTGACCTCAGGGCTTGCCCCTTAGCCCTGTCTCTCTGGAAACCAAGAGCTTCGGGCTCTGAGGTGGCTGGAGTGACCTTATTCTTGGTCCCCTGCCTGTTTCTGTCAGTTCCCACGGAGCTGAGCTGCAGGTGTCGGGCTCTTTTATGTCAGTCTGAAGATAGGATAGAGGGGAAGAAATGTGGACTTTGAAGTCAGACACACCAGGTTTGAGTCCTAGACTGCTACTTCCTGGCCTGCCATGCAGCCTGGGGCAGGTCAGCTCTCTGAGCATCGGCTTCTCTCTGTAACACAGGGAAGATAATACCTCATCTGTAGGACTGTTGAGAGGATCAGAGATAAGCACATAAAAGGCCAGGCATTAGGAGGTACCTGCTAACATGTCAACTGTTGCTGTCCTGTGTGTCACCTCCAGGGGAGTAGAGACTTAGCAGAGGAGCCCGGAGGCCCAGCTATATAGGCTTCTCGTTCTGCAGCTTAGTGTCTTCTGCCCCCCTGCTCTGTTGATGACAGTGTCTGGTGGATGCTCAGGAGCTGGTCTCAGTCTCCAGACAACGCTCTCCACCTTCCACATCTCTGCCTGTGCAAGAGGCAGGCTGGCACCTGAGTTTTCATCGGAAGGGCCATCTGGACTGACTTCCACCTGGCAGCTGGGCTGGAGGGCTGCTAGAGTGGACAGTGGCAGGCACTGTGAGTGCCCAGCTCCTCGTGGTGTTGTTTGGTCCAATTTCCTTTGCATTGTGACCTACATCATTCTTTATTTGCTAAACCCTCTGAGCAGGCAGCAGTAATAAATCAATTAATGACTCCGATGAATCGGTTAATGGCTGACAAAATAACACTAAAGCCAACAGCTTGCATCTCTCCAGCAGTACCAAAGGATGCTGGTTGACGCAGGGTGGGGGGACGAAACAGAGACTGTTAGCGAAATTAGCCCAATTAGTAGCGCTTTAAAGGCTTAGGAGTCATCTGCTCAGCTCTGAGCTCGCAAGTGGGGGAGTGGGGCGTGTACTAGGGATGGCTGCGTGAACCACGGTGGGCAGCTTCTCATGGTTCCCCCAAGGCCAGGCAAGAGCCCAAGGATTCCAGTCCATTCTCCTATGCCAAAGAGACCACGGCGGGTTTGGTGGCACACTCCTTCCCTGCCAAGTGTTGGCTTTTTGACTTTCATACCAGGGACCCCGGTGAACTTTTCAGACTGTGCACAGTCATACTGTCACAGCAGAGGATGAGGAAAAGTGACTCTGAATCCACTGGATTGAGTGCCAGCCGAGGAGGTGTGGGCTCCCATCCTTGAAAGATATGTGGAGGACTTGGCCTTTAGTAATTCCTTTAAAACTTAAAGCAAAAAGTTCCTAGAGGCAATGACTTCTGTTCACTGCGCACCTCAGTCCTGGCAGGATTAAGTTGTCATTGGAATTGAGCGCGTATGCGGGTCCACGCCAGGGAATTTTCCACTCTGCGGGAGCAACTGCCAGCCGCCTTGTTAAAGAGCTGTCACTGGCCTACTATGACATGTGTGTGGTGGTAAGTAGCTCTTTAAGACAGCAGGCAGTGTGTGCATGTATGTATGTGTGTTTTGCTAATGGCACAAGCCATCTTTTAAGAAGAAAACGATCACTGTACAGAGTAGCTGCTGATCGACTTTGTGGTGTTCCTCCGGGGGCACTGTCCTCCCTCAACCTTCCTCAGCCTTGTGTGCAGGGGCAGGCCAAGCCTCACATGGTGCAGCCCACACCGCGGGCTTGAGAGAGTCCTCTGCTCACGGAGGAGGGCACCCTGGCCAGGGTCCAAGGCACAACCAAGCGGCTTTAGCAACCTTGGACTCCACCTCTTACCCATGAAGCACCCTTTGATCCAGTTCCCAGAATAGCCTGGTGCTTCCTAGGATGGGTGGGCCGTTCTGTGGATGGTGGCCTCTCTCAGCCTGGGGATGCCAGGTTGTCTTTGCTTTTGAAAGGGACTAGTATGCTTTTCTTTCATCTTTCTTTCCTCCTCCCCCCACCCGCCCCACTTTTCTAAGGTGGTAGAAGTGTAGCTTCTTGCGAACAGAAGAAGCCACAACTTTGTTCCCTTCAGTGCCGTCCCCACCTCGACACACCTGTGTGCTACCCTATTTGTGGAACCTCCCGCCCCTACTGTGCTGTGTGTCTGTGGTCCTAGCTACTTCAAGGCTGAGGCAGGAGGATTTCTTGAGCTCAGGAATAGGAATTTAAGGCCAGCCCGGGCAACATAGTGAGACCTTCACCTCACAAATGAACAAATACAAGAAACTCAGAAAACTAGGCCTGTCTGTTGCTGTCCACCTCTGTATCAGGCTCAGAGCCGCCAATTGCTTGGCACCTGTTTTGCCCACCTAGCAAGATGCCTTACCTGGTAAGTCCCACCAGGGGTCAAGGGCTTCCGTTCCTCTATGTGTGGCCATGAAGACCTGAGCAAAGGCAGTGTGAGATGTCCAGGTATCCCCAGTTCCTGGTGACTCAAGGGATTAGAATGTAAATACAGACCTGTTTCCAGGTGGTTTGTAAGGATTCATCCCCAAATTGGGAGGAGAGAGGCTGGGATTTACTAAGATCAGGCAGCACAGTGGTTTTAGCCCAATCGGGCCTGACTCAGGGTATTGTCCATTCTGGACAATCCACAGGACTCAGACAGGTCTTGAATTTTATGTGTATCGATAGAGTACTAAAGAGTCAAGAGCGCAGGAGGTGGGCAGCCATTCTGGACCTGGGCAGCTTGTTGCTCCCTCATGGGGAGGAAGCTCCCCATGCTGGGTAAGGGAAAAGGAGCCCATGCCCACCTCTATCTGGAAGTGGCGTGGGTCCTGGGTATACAGAGTGCCGTGGGAATTTGTGCCCTGAAAGACACAGCAGGAGACCCGTGCTGGGAGAGAGGGTTAAGATGTCAGCAGTTAATCTCTTGCTGGTATCTCCTGCATCTTTGAGTCCTGCTGTCCTGTAAGGCCCTGGCTCAAGTGCCACCTCTTCCATAAAGCCTCCCTGATCCCCCCTAATCCCCGCCTCAGCGCCTGCCTGGAGCACCTTTCAAGGTCCCTCAGTTCTCTGTCACCACCACTCACTTCATCTTCCTTCAAGGTAAAACCGCAGCCTGTCCCCTCCCAGCCTCGTTGGCACGGCACTGGTCACCAGAGTGTTTGCTGAGTACCTCTGATGTCTGCAGACGCCGCAGCCCCCTTCCCTTCCCACTGCCTCTTATTTCCTTTTCTTCCCAGGCAGGCCACTGGCAAGTTAGGTCCACAGGCTCTTCGGAGGGCTCGTACTCTCTTTGACGTACAAACACCGTCTCACTCCCTACTTCTCGGCAAATGGCACTTTGAAATGGTTGACAGAGAGGGCCGAGTAGAAGGTCAGCCTCCTTGGGAATGTTCAGAACACACAGGTGACCTCAGTCACAGAATGAATTGTGATTATTGGATGGTTTAATGATCTGTCTGCAGTTTCTCTTCAGGAACCAAAATGTACACAGCTTTTCTTGGGAGCTGCAGGGGCTGCTGGGAAGACCGGTGCTCGGGTTTCCTGAACCTGAGACCGGAAGTATGGGGACTAAAAGTTGGACCTAATTGTTAGTTATGGAACCTGAAGACTCAGTTTCCTTGCAGATTGGACCAGAAATGACAGCTTCCTAGGATGCTGGGGCATACATGCTTCCCACTTCCCCCTCTCCTGGTTTATGGGATCAGAATGAAAAGGTGCTCGCTTCTCCAGCTGCTCTTGAGTTAATCCTGGTACCAAGGGGATAGGACTTGGTCAGAGAAGCGGAGGTGTGGATTCTACCTCCCCTGCGCTCAGCGGCCTGGCTGTGGCTGCCTGGCTCTCTGCCTGGGCCTTTTCCCTCCACACTGTAGCCTTTCCTTAGATGCTCGGGTAAAGGGCTCAGGGGGTGCCTGTGGTGTCACCAGGATGACAGAACCTCATCAACTTTGTGTGCCATATGCTCATGGTGTAGAGGCCTGTCCAGGGTCATAGTGAGTAGTTTGTGGCCAGAGCTAAGCCTTGATCTGACGACAGTGGCCCAGGGTTCTTCCCACAATAACCTCCAGGACAAGCTAGGTAATAGTAGGCAATACGACAAGTCTCCTTTTGCTCTGTCACTAGTGAGCAACCCGGCTTACCCCAGCCCATCCCCTCCAAGGCAACCATAGTTCAGGGAAACTTTGTGTAGCTTGAGATTTCTATTGTTGGACCTGGAGCCATTCCTCGGTCCTGGGCAGGTGTCTTCGCCCTCCTCCACATGGCAACCTTCTGGCTAGAAGGCAGGGATCCTTTGTCACTGGAACTTCTTTTTACTCTAGCTGGTTTTGTCTCTTCGTGGAGATCAGCTCTTTGTTTTCTCTGAGCCACACAATTAGAACTTGTGTTCCACTAAAATTCACTGTCCTGTGGTCTGTGTGAGAGACCAAGGGGCCACTTCCTTCGTGTATCTTCTTCAATCCCCACTGCTCTGGTCTTGGCTTTCTGTGAGATGATGGCATTCTCTCCATCCTTTGAATCCCCACTGTCATCAGCCCATTGATACTGCTGGGTTGCACCAGGCTACCCCAGGGCTCTGCACAGATGATTGGACTGACTTGCTAGGAGTGGCATAGCGCGGGTCTCCAGCTCTCCCCAGGGGGCATTCCTGCCAGGACCATATCCACCTTTGTCGCTTTGATTTTCCCTAGCCACATCCATGACACACCTCCTGCCCCCTGCTGGCTTGGGCCCTCTGCCACGTGGCCTGGCCTGAGTTTCAGTCCAGGAAGGCTTGCAGTTGGTAGTTTCACAGGTGGCTGTGCTGCTGCATGCCAAGGCTTGAGTGTTGGGCAGGGCAAGAAGGGAGGGATTGGTAGAACAAAGTACTATTTTTGCAGCCTTGTAAATCGGTCAGGAGTAGTTGGCTGGCCTAGGAGAGTCCAGGGTTCATCTGACCACTTACAAATCTTTTATTTATTTTATGGGGGGTAGGCACTACAGCATGCACCTGGAGGTCAGAGGACAGTTTGGGAGAATTGGTTCTCCCTTTGTTCTGTGTGGGGATTGATCTCAGGTCATCGGCCTTGACAGCAGATTCCTTTACCTGTTGAACCATCTTAACAATCCACGAATATTTGACTTTATTCATTTCTCCTGGATGGAAAATGGATGGGCATGGATATAAGAACTTAAGTATTCATGTGTATATATTTGCACGTAAATGTGTCCATGAATCTGTGTGTGGGTGTGCATACATCATGTTTTCTCTTTTGTCCATAATGTCCATGCTAGAATCGGTGCTAGAGAAGATGTCTAGGGTCTAACAGTATGCCAGGGCTCAGAGACAGACAGGTCTCTAGGTGCTTTAATCTTTGATCTCTGAGTGTTCTGTAGTGAGGGAGGGTTGCTACTTTGTTCTACATGCTGAGCTGTTTTCCAGCCTCCTCTTCCCATTGTATATGTACCAGGATGGGCAGTCCTTAAGAAAAGGAAGTGGAGTCAGGCCATGGTGGTGCACGCCTTTAATCCCAGCACTTGGAAGGCAGAAGCAATCAGATCTCCATGAGTTCAAGAACAGCCAGGGCTACTCAGAGAGACCCTGTCTAGGGGGAGGAGGGAAGAAAAGGAAATGGTGTCCCTACCTGAGAAGGTACCAAAGGCCATTGTGTGAGGTCCTAGCCTTTTAGATCTAGTGTCCTTTCTGCCTTGATTCATGCGTGGCTGCTCCGTCCTAGGCAGCTGTGCAGTCCAGTATGCTGTAAGTCTAGAGAATGGGCCAGGGGTCTGGGTTGTTGAGAAAACTCACATGATTCTTTGTTGAGAGCCTTAATGGAACTCTCGGTGCTCGAAACCACAGAGAGGTGGAGTCTTAGCAACCCTGAAAGGCCTGGCTCCAAGGTGGTCAGATTTGGGTAGGCCTTTGAATAATAGAGCAATCATTTAGTGAACTCTTGCTGTATGCCGTACCTTGTGCTGGGTCTTGGGCATAGATAGGCAGACCCTGTGGTTAGGGTGTGGGAGGATGAGGGTGGGCCAGATGGGGACTGGGTCCCCTGAGTGAGGGTCAGTAATAACTTACCTTGAGACCCCCTAGTCTCTTAGCATTTGTCCCTCGGCACCAACTGCTTTTCTAAGTCTCCATTCTCGATCCCGCTCAAGCACTGCTGAACGCCTCAGCTCATCCGCAGGAGGAGACTTGACATGGTAACAGTCATCTCATGGTTGACATGGCTGTCTTCCATTGGAGAATGGTGAAATACTGAGAATTACCGCCCTCTTAATTAGGACCACAGTTGCCCTGGCCTCACCCACCCCCAGTCCCCGGGACCATCCACCCACTCCTGATTTCCTGAAAGTGAAACAACAGTGTACTCACAGGCTCAGTCTTTCATTTAAAAGTTTGCACCGCCCCCTTGTAACAAATACCCCAATATGTAAAAAGTCAAATACCCAAATAACAAAGAACTTGAATGTTTTACTATGAAAGTAGAACTACAGTTGTCAGAGTAAGGCACTTCATAATGTAATCCAAAATGTTAGTCAAAGTACCAGAAGATCCTCTAAGATAGCAGTGATTCCAGGTCTGCTAGTCAGGTGGTTAATTAACGATGTCTGTGAAGAATGAGGGAGTTCAATGCAATACCTCTTCTGGAGGAACCCAAGAGATATATGGATGTTTATCTCAGCCCCCACCTCAGCTGGGTTCTTTCATTCCTGCTGCAGAGAAGAAATTGTTGGCTGTTACAAAAAGTTGCAACTTAATCCCATAGTCAAAGTTCAAAGTCAGCCTAGTCCAATAGTAAGTTCTAGGCCAGGCAGGGCTATATAGTAAGACTGGTGTGTGTGTGTGTGTGTGTGTGTGTGTGTGTGTGTGTGTGTGTGTGTGTGTGTGTGTGTGTAAGAGAGAGAGAGAGATTTTCACAGAACTCTTAGCCACAGAGAAACAATAACACAGCCAATGGCCGAGCCTGCTGATTCCCCCTTGAGTCAGCGGGGCTGGGATGTGGAAAGTTTGACTCTCTCTCTCTCTCTATTATGTATCTATCATCTATCTATGTATCTATTATCTATCTATATCAATGTATGTATCTGTTATCTATCATCCATCTATATCTATCTATCATCTGTCTGTGTATCTATCATCTATCTATCATCTGTTTATCTATATCATCTATTTATATCTATATCTATCTATCTCTATCATCTATCTATGTGTCTGTCTGTCTGTCTATCATATATCATCTATCTGCACATGCATGCCTATGGCTGTAGACTGAGGAAGCAGATGCAAACCTGAAGCGTTTGGGGATAGGCAGGATCTCCTTAGGGAGGTCCTGTAGGCGACTTCATTTTGAAAATAACCTGCAACAAGCTCGTTCACTTTACCTGGGACCTGCCAGGCACTCATTGCAGTCCCCTGCTGGGTCTTCATACCCCTATCAACAGATTTCCCTGCCTGTGGACCTCAGCCCATCCCAGCACTCAGTCCCCATACTCCTACCATGGAGGTAAAACCAGACACAAAATCAGAGGCCAGTGGCCTATCAACATGCCACATAAACAATAGCACTCGTCTGGTGGATTGTTCATTTTTTGGGTACGTGGTGTATTAGTTGGAGTCCACACTTCTATTTTGTGTCAAGGAAAGGAAAGAAGTGACTTCTGGGAGTGATGAGAAGGGGCTGCGTTCATGAGCTAGGAGGTGACTGATGAGGGAGTATCATGTTCTGGGTCTCAGTGGTGTTGGGAGGACCAAGGTTGGGTAGAAGTGGACAGGTGTACATGAAGGTTTGGCTTGAGTAGGAAAAGCAGACAACAAGCTCAGACAGGTGGCCCAGATCTGTGACTTTCTCAAGGTAGGGCTTTGACACCTCAGCCTCAGCTCTGCACGTGTGAGCGCAGAGCCAGGCACAGATGTGCTGGCCATACAAACCCCTGGGAGGCCTTTCTTGAGGCAGAGGTACCAAGTGGACGGCAGGACAGCAGCATTCAGCAAGAGAGTAATGACTGTCTCCCATTGTGTAACCCACACTCTCCTGGAGGCATTTGGGACCCCGGCAGGGCCAGAACACACAGGTCCTTCTCTCTGACCTGGGTATTTTTTTATTGGGTATATATTGACTTGCTCTATTCAACATGTCAGCAATTTGGAGAGGGTACCACTGTTTATGAATTGGTCTCGCTGCCTCTTAGAGCAGCTGGTGAAAAGAGAAGGTATGGTTCAACAATAGACACTGTATTGGCTGCCCATCACCATTCTGCCGGATACTACGGGAGTACTTTTGCTCTTTCTCTATTCCACCAGTCCTCTGGTGTGCCTAAAGGTAGACACTGGCCCCGCCTCCCTCCCATCTTAGAGAAGAAGCAGTGGGCCCCCGAGCCCATGGCTTGCCCAGTGACTAGCACCTCTGCAGAACTTTTCCTAGAAAGTGGCTTTTGAGGAGGAAGGGTCTGTTCAGGGCAGAGGCCAAAAGCTCTCTGTGTGGTTGGATGCTTGCCACTGACCTCCCTGTTCTGTTCTGTCTCCACAGAGTGCAGCAGCTGCCCCAAGCCCTGTGCTCGGCAACATTCCCCCCAATGATGGGATGCCCGGAGGCCCCATCCCGCCAGGTTTCTTTCAGGTACGTGCCGGCCTGGGGCCCTGTGCTGGGGAGGTGGGGAGACAGGACAGGAAAGCAGCTCAGTTTGCCATGGTTTAAATACAGTTGCTTTGTGCTGGTTGAGGCCCCACGCCCTCATCTCGTCCACTTCTCCAAAAGCTGCAGAAGAGAAGAAAGCTGGGAAGGTGCCTACCTCTGGGCAGGCTATGGCAGTGCCCTTCTGCCCACCGTGGTGTCGGGGGAGGTCCGAGCTTCAGGGCAGCACATAGCTTTCTTGTAACAGAAGGCGTATTCTTTGTCTTTCCTCTTTTTAATGAGTAAACTGTCTTTGTTTCTCTTCTGTTGCTCCCGTCATCGTCACTGTTGACTTTTCCTGTCCAAACTACAAACCTTAGCTAACTAGAAAAACAAAGACCCCACCACCCTGGCAGGTCTCCGCATCTTCTCACTCCGGTTAACCACTGATTTTTTCCGAGTGTGCTCACAAGCGGCACCCCACAGCATCTGTGCCTGCACTCTGCCTGCCACAGGCGGAACGAAACCCACGTGGGATGATGGGAGCTCCACCTTCTCTCCAACACACTTTGTTGGTCTTTTGGGCGGGGTAGAGGCATGGGAGGTGTGGCATCATCTGTCTTGTTTTGTCAGGGTAGGGTGTGGGCCCCCCCTCCCCTCCACACCTCCTTTTCCATTCTCTCCCATCCCTTCCTTCCAGCCAAGCCAGGGCTGGGGAATGCTGCCTGGGAGTGCTGCCGGCCTCGGGGGCCTGCAGAGCTGTGAGAAAGGTGGTTTGGCTTCCCTGGTGGAGCTCTGGATTGTGACATTGCCACCGCCAATGCTCTCCAGCCTGTCCTCACTGCGTTTGAGCAGAGCCTGGTTGTCCACACCTTCTGAAGGGCGGGGCTCCCAGACAAGGTTGTGGAGGGAGCTCATAAGGGAAAGCCCGGGAATGCAGAGTTAGACCAGAGGGCCTTGTGCCCTGTGTGGGACGAGAGTCTTGGAGTCATGAGCAGAGACAGGATTGCTACTCCATGGAAGCATTGGGGCTCCTCTTCCTCTTCCTGTGCCATGACTTGGAGACACTTCCACTTTGCAAGATTGCACATGGTAGTTCATGGTAATCTGGGAAGGGGGCCAGAGCATGGTACTCACCACCAAGAAGGACATCAGTGAAGTTTGCTTACTCCTTCAAACAGAAGCAGCAGGCAGTGAGGAGAGAGAGATACAGGGATGACAGTTCAGGCCATCAGATGGCCACATGTGTGTCTGTGTGTTCCCAGCATGCCACCATAAAACCCCTGGGACCCATTGACCCGAGAAAGGCAGGTGCTGTGTCCTTTACCAGAGGGGAGACAAGGATCTGGTGGGCTTCCCTACTTTTGTCCTGCTCAGTGGGAGTTCTTTCACTGGTCCGTGTGTCTCTGCATGTGGTGTCATAGATGCCCTGATGCAGTAAAACATGGCTTCCCTGCCTGGTAGACAGCCCACCCTGGTGTCCCAGCCACCCGTGTGCCTCTGTCCTGAA
>CABHPP010142682.1:0-14774 GCA_902168425.1 Peromyscus attwateri
CTAGCAGAGTAAGAAACAGCCATGTTTCCTCTAATTTACTGGATCGTTCCTAGTAAACCCCTTCATTCTAAAGGAACACCATCTCTATTGTTGGGAAAACGTATTCATACTACAGTTCTTTTTTAATTTACCTTGGCTTTTAGACATAGGCCTTATTTCTCAGTAGAAATGAGAATTAAAATAATAACCTCACAGGAAAACCATAGGGCCTAAAAACATGTAAGTAGGGCACATGGTGCATTACTTAATTGTCCAAGATACATTTATTGAGCACCTGTGAGGTGTGGGTTTTGTACTCAGAGCCCAGCAGTCAGAGTATAGATAGGGATCTCCACTACAAGAATCTCGTTCTAGGGTAGGATTGACGGATTGAAGTGATTTTTATTGACATCATTAGTTCTTCTACAGTTCTTTGTCTCCCCCTACACTTCGTCTGTCACCATACTCTGTCTCTTTCTTTCCATCTGGCACCTTTAGCTTCAGAGCTGTAATGTCACAATTTCTTCTGTTTATCTCTGTTTCCATTATGGCTAATCCCTCCCACTGTGACAGAGAACTGCATAGATAGTTTGCTTTCTTTATGAATTCTCTAAGACTAGTTGCTACTGAGGTTTTAGCTTCTATAAGCCATGAACTACATATTAAGTGGTGGTAGTCTTCCTAGCATTTTGATGTGCACGTTCTACACTGTCTCACTGTCAGTAAGTCTTACTGATTGTTAAAGAATATAACTCCGAGGAAAATATTTTTATATAATTCAATTGTAGATGCAGACTGTCCCATAATATGTTGTTTTCATTTTGCAGAAGAAACACATCTTAGTCTTAGAGCAGATCCCTTTTTACTACATGTCTAAACAACTATATAGAAATGTAGTTAAGGAAACAAACGCAAACTCATCTTCTGATTTCTTTTCTTGGGGTAAAGTACCTTTTTGGTCCTCCTTCTGTTGTTTCTCTTGTGAGGAAAGATAGAATGAGAGAAGACACTGGAGTTTATTGTTAACACAACCCCCTACAGGTGCAGCCTCTCCACCTGTCTGGACTTCCTGTGAAATGGAAGTTTGTTTCAAAAGTGAAGACATTCTATTCTGAATTGAATTAGAGACAAACATCCACAAGATGAATTTTAACAGTAAAACAAGCATAAATGCCCATGAAAGGCTATTGCATTAGACTGGAAACTAGAAGCTGTGAATTTGCCTTCTACCCTCCCTACTCCACCCCCGAGGTCCTTCCATATACCTCACCATAGAGCAGACCTGCAGCTAGTGAAGGCCATTCATTTATACTTCTTTTTTCCTTGGTTCATTATATTGTTGCCCATTAGTGAGGTTCATGTTTTATACATTTTGAAATCTATACTGGTTCCCTTAATCTCAATTTCAGTTATGTAATGTCACTATAGTGTGAGTGGCCAGCAGTCCTATACAGTATAAAATTCCTTGGAGATTCTAGTGTAATTGGTTGGAAAGGAAATTTTACTTTTTAATGTAGCAGCATTAAAAATATTAAAGTGCCACCAACACAAATAATGGATATGCTCCTTTTAATTAAACCATACAGACTTTTTGTGCACTAAATGCACCATATAATTACTATAGTTTTATAGTCACAGGAAGGAAATATGCTTTATGTAATAGTTTTACCTTAGTAAATACTGTATAAGATGATTAAAAGAATTAATTTAGTTGCAGCCTGGGTAGCTCCATAAAAACCAGAAATACCCTTATAAAATATTCTGTGCAACAATGGGAACGTGGTAGTGATTACCGTTTCTTTTGTGTTATTTAAATCATGATGGTTGGCAAATGTGTGATTTCTGGTTTGAAGTCAGAACTTCGCTCTCCACAAAGGAGAGAAGGCAGTGAGGTGTTTTTTGACAACGTCGCCTTTTCTCTCAGGATGCGTCTCGTCGCATGCGTACATGATGGGAGCAGAATCTTGTCTTCCCATGGGGGTTTGTTTTATGTGCTGTGGAATTTAGATACACAATAAAACCAATTCTTTCTCAATAAATGTGATTATAAAAGTTACCAGACAAGCATGAAACCACAGTGTGGAAAGGCAGCGGGATCAGAAACAAATAGAGTACAATTCACAGACTGTCTCTGTACTTCTTGAGTAATGCTCTTATACAGCGAGTTTTCTTCAAAGAATTTATCATAACCATAGCCAGGAGCATACACACACCCTACACAGCTGTGTGGTCTGATCTAAGAAATGAATTTGCATTGGAGAGTGAAGTTTTTGATATGATTCCCTCCGGTGTGTAGCATCCTTAGAACAGCCACTTCTTAAAATAGTTGTTTGTGTGAGTAACATGGCAGTTTTATAAGACATTTTTTTAGACAGAAAACTGGGGGAAAAAAAGAAGTTTTAGGACAAATTTACATTTCTTTGTGCAATTCTAGAAAACAAACATGTTTGCATTGATTTGGTTAGAAGGGCTTGGGGGTTCCTTGGTGTTAGAAAAACACTGTGTTAGAGACAACAGAGTTCACAGCTATCCTATATTAGTCCCTTATGGACCATCCACAGCTCCTCAAATTTAATTCATCAGTACAATATAAATAGAAAAGCAAATGGCCCTTAAAATGTCTGCATGT
Organism: Peromyscus attwateri; assembly: GCA_902168425.1. NCBI lineage: Eukaryota > Metazoa > Chordata > Mammalia > Rodentia > Cricetidae > Peromyscus > Peromyscus attwateri. The sequence continues at coordinate 2,609 of CABHPP010142682.1, forward strand.
TACAGACTGGTAGCATCCACAACTGTTGCCATGTGGCAACCCGATGATTAAAATGATTACAGAACAGGTGGCATTCAGCATTACCAGAGAGACCACACATCAGTCATTCAAGAACAGGAGTCAATTAAGCTTGTCTATTAAAATGAAGAACTGTCTTCAGTCTTGAGCTGCTTCCCAAATACAGTTGAAGGGCTGCATATTCTCTGGTGCTTTCGGGAATAAGAAATAATTCTAGAGCATTAAATGTATTTTTTGTCCCATAAACACGATTAAAGTAACAACTGACATTAATCCAGCCATCTAGTCACCAGGACTTCTTAAATCAACAAAAAGTAAAGAAACAGCGGCAACCAATCTGGATTAAATCCTAGTTTAAGTTCCGTTTTCTGCAGTTTTCTCAACTGTGAGGGATATGTTTCATGGGCTTTTCTCATTCAGCAGATTTCTGATTAGTGTGCTGGACTTTTAGTGTTACCTGTGCAATCATGTTCCTATAAAGATTTGTTTTTCTGGCGAGCTTGGGATGCATTTATTTACCTACCTTATAGATGGCAGGACTGTTTTGGTTACAGGTTTCATCTGGATGTAATGTTCCAGCTGCTGACTGGGCACAACATTCCACTGAGGATGCCTTACCTCAAAACTCACTGTCCACAATTCCCCTACATCCCCCAGACTCTGACTATTTCCTCCAGCAATCCTGGTGGCAGCACTTGTTTTTTCAGCATTAAGGATCAAAACTACTGTTAGCCTGTATTTACTGAGGGACTGAAGCATTCCCTTTGGATTGAATTTCAAATTTGTACAAAACTTTTGCAAACTATCTTCTTTGCTCTGGTGATCAAATTCATGACTTCTTTATATTTGCCTTCCTTCAGTATTTTTAAAGTATTTGAGAGCAATTCAGAATGCTATCTTTCTGTGCTTCAAAATACTTCATTATGTATTTTTTAAGATCAAGGACATTACCATATCCTATACATTACCATAGATGATTATATATGCTATGTAGCTGTTTCCTGTGATTTGACAACCCTTCTTGGGAGAGTAATGAGTCTCATAAAACTCAGTAACAGGAGCCTATGCGGCTCAGGCAGGTCCTGTAAGTTTATGCGATTTGAAGAGCTCTTCCCCAGTATTGCAAAATTAGTAAATAATCACTGAAGAAAGGAGAGTATGAGAGATAGTGGAGCTGCTTGCAAGTTGTGCAGTGAGTTCCAGGATTGCAGCTTTCATGAGTGCTAGGTAGGGTTCATTTTTTGATGATGTAGTCACATGGGGTTACCGATGCTCCTGTAAGTAACTCCAATAAACTCATTGCTTCACTAGGCTGGACTTATGTGTGGTCACTTTTAAATCTGTCCCTGATACTCTACCTGGGGTGAAGAGACATTTCCTCATTTGTCCTCACAAAACTCTCTCCCCTCCCCTCCCCCCTTTCTCTCCTTGTGTGTCTAATAATTTTACACATAATTATTAAATGAAAGTTAATATTAGCACAATTCTAGCATCTGCTGGTTCCCTAGATTCCCTGTCCTGGGATACACTCTGAGGCATGTTTATATGTTTCCCATATGACTCCTCTCCCGCTTTAGCCTCCTTAAATCATGCTGTCATTCTCAGCGCTGGAATTGCTCGGAGCAGAATACTTCTACTGCATGAGTGTTCTTCAGGGTAAGCCGTTTCCTCAGGCTGAAGTCAGATTTTGTTACACTAAGAATTGGGAAGAGATGCAGTTGAGCATTTTCTGAATCTTTTTATATTTAGCTGTGAGCCCCACATAACCCCAGGGAGAGGTTTAGGGAACTGGGAACTGATGGTTCTATGAGAAGGGCAGATGCAGAACAGGATGGGGGATTTATTCTGAGATGAAGCCAGCTGGAATTTCCTATGGACATTGACATGAACAGATTTCTACCACTGAAAACACGGATACACAAACAACAGAGACAGAGGCTGAAGGAAAGGGGGTAGTATAATGAGTATGAAGATAAGAAGCACCAGTGTCCTGTCAGAAGCTCCAGAATGGGGACAGAGCTGAGGTAGCCATACTACCATAGTCTCCCTAATGATCTCTCAAGACAGAGCAGAAATGAAAATGTATACACCATTGTACTTAGGAATATAAAAAAGTGAATTAACTTTTTCATTTTTAGTATGAATTTATCTTTCTTTTATTTCAAAGCATAATATGGATACTTATAAAGACACCTACATAGATTAGATGCATATTTCCTGATGATCACAGTGAGTGCAGAATCTATGCTACCTTGACAACTAAAACTAAGGCATTTTATCAAATAAATTAATGATACACTTCACTGTTCTTTCTGGTTAAACGCCGTTCAGATTAAGAACAGCAAGGGCTACTTCAGGTCAGGAAAAAGTGTTTAACACTCCAAAGGAAAACAGATGATTTTGTCTTTTTACAAGGAAGCAGTAATGTAAAGTAAGTTCATATAACTTACTAGCAGAGTGTACTGTATAAGGAAAGCATACTTAGACTATGAAATGACAAAATTTTCATTTATAGACATAAGATTGACGCAGGAAAAAGGTAAAACAGGGCCTGCATCAACTATAGTATTTTATATTTATATGATTAAATAATAATGTTTATCTGCATTTTAAAGCAATAAGAGTTCTATTTGCATACATGTAAGATGTAAGATTGTATCATGTCAGTGTTATGGTTTGAAAATGAGCTCAGTCTGACCCCAAGGGTTTATATGCTGCCAGTCGTCCTCTTGTCTGACACTACTGGGAAGTGATCAGCCCTTTAGGAGGTATAGACTATGAGATTTCCTAGAGTGTGATGCTGGAGGGGATTTAGAGTCCTCAGACGTTCCTCTTTCCCATCTGGTGATACGATTTCTTTCTTCACATGTTTTATTGTCATGATGATCGCACTTACCACCTGATCATTAGCAGAACTAGACAATACCCCTGAATCTGTAGAGGTGTGAGTAAATAAACATTTTTAAGAATCAAGTCACCACCAGGTGGTGGTGGCACATGCCTTTAATCCCAGTACTCAGGAGGCAGAGCGAGGAGGATCTCTGTGATTTCGAGGCTAGTCTGGTCTACAGTTCAAGATCCAGGACAGGCACCAAAACTACACAGAGAAATCCTGTCTCGAAAACCAAAAAAAAAATCAAGTCACCATTTTCTGGGTATTCTGTAATAGTAATAAAATAGACTAATACAGAAAGGACTAAAGATGAGAAAGTAATGAAATTACATATTTTACAAAAGTAAAATTGCATGAATTACATATGACCTGTGTATTTACCCTTTATATTTGTTATGCTGATATACATTACCCATTCAATAAAGAGACCCAATAAACTAAAATCTTTCTTACTTTGTATAAATAACTGATTTTGTTACTTAAAGGTCTTCTGTGCTTCTGCCTCATTTCAGTTTATTCTCACAGTAATTCTATAAAGATTAGCTTCTATTTATATATGCGTATCTTGATTTATCTCCATGTCTAAATTGAGGAGGTGAAAGCTTGAGCAGCTTGCTCATGATCACACTGGTAGGCATGCAGAATAAAAGGCTCTGCAGCCTCCTCTAGAAGAAACTGTCAGGAGCTCCCCCGAGATGGGGGCCAGAGCCTCATGTTGGTGTTAAATCAACACCAAAAATGAAGTTAAAGCATAAATCCCCCATTGTCTTGGTCCATGAAGGAGTCCAAGGTGGCACCAACTCCTGTCATTCTGTTTTCCCAGGGCACAACTCCACTGAAGGTTAAGTGGATCAGTGTTAGATGATGGGAATTGTCTCATTCTGAGCTTGATAGCAGTTTTATGTCCTCTGGAGTTGGAAAGAGAGTGCTGGGATTCAGGGAGCATTAGGAAAATACTTGAATTCAGTATTGGGAGTAGGAGACAATGGTGCCCAAACCCTCAATAAAAAGACCCAGCAAATCTGGCTCAGGCCAAAAGGAATGTAAATATATGAGTCAGAGCCTGAGTCCATGACTTCAGTGGCTTTTAGCAATTGCAGTCTCCTGCTATGCAGCAAGATTTGCACAGCACAGTAGTTTTCCTCCATGAGGCCTGCTTTGGAAAGCCATTCTAACAGTCTATGGTCACATCTAAGAGTTCACACAGGCCTTTGCCGGGATCCAGACTCCTCATGAAACCCAAATCTTTTTGTATACACTGCAGAACCATACAGATTTGATCAGCCAGCTTGCCCTGTAGTATCCCTGACTCTTGCATACACTTCTCACAAGAACTAGTGTTGCCACCTCCTTTCCAAGACTAACCCTGTCACCTGCCTTTGTTCCTTCACCTTTCCAGAGCCGGTGTATCATCTCCTTTCTCATATTTAACTCTTTCTTAGCCAAGAAATTAATTCTGACCACCAATATTTGATGACAGCTGTGCATCTGTCATCATAAAAAACCATAGCTGCAGCATTTGCTTTGATAGAGCTGTTTCCTAACTGACTAATGAAAGAAATTATTTCATCTTGGTCCATGGGTCATTCCTTAATTTTTCTGAATGTTTTGACCTCAAAGGTATAAAGAATAGGGTTCTGGTGAAAAAGAACAGCATTTAAATAAAATTAAGATAAGAGACTATTGTATTCTTTGTATACTTTGCTTACAAATATGTGAACATTAAAAAATATGATTAATTTTTCCTTTCATAAGTGTTCTGGGATTTCAGTTCCCATGTCTTTACCTCTGAATTCCAGTTAGATAATGGCTGGTTGGATTCTATGTGACTTAAAAGTCTGTTCCTCCAGGACAACCTTTGAATTTTTCACCTTTTAAGTGCGTGTCACATCAATGTCCATCCTACTCTTGTATCTGTGTATAAAACTCTATTAAAGAAATTAGTGCCTAAAGCATTTTTAAAGAGGTTTTGAGGGTAGTCTTGGGAGATTGCTCAATCTGAAGCATTTTCCTATTTCCCTTCTTCTACTGACCCCATCCTCCCAGTCCACAAACAACACTTTGCTTTAGTTCATTTCATCAAGGTAATGGCCCATTTCAAGTGCTACTAAGTGGAAAAGGTTTAGCCGCATTAAATAATCCCTTCCACTGTGCTAGCTCATTAATGGGGACACTTTCTAAGAAAGGTTGTCTGCAAGGAGAGCCTGCACCGCAGACAGAGGGTGTGAGACATGAAGATCTACTGTTTGTGATGGAGGTAGGGTTGACAGTCACAGAAACTTTTATTTCTAGACTCTGTGAAAACATTTATTTATTTATTTATTTATTTGTTTGTTTGTTTATTGAGCTTTATGATTAAGTTGGATTGTCAGACTAAATGTGAACTGTTATGTTTTTCAAAGGTGGATTTGTACCCTTGAGAGTAGATGCTGGAAATGTAGTTTTTGTTATATGCTGGACCTCTATGTGGTTGTTGATTTTGAAAAGAAAGCTTCACATGTAAAAGTTCTATCTGAGCCAATCTTGGGCAGCAAGGAATGGAGACATTGCTATGAACCCTAATGGAATTTTAGTAACTTATTGATTTAACATGCATTAAATTATTGTTTTTGAGTTTAGACATTTGATGATAAGTGATTGTTTTGTACAGATGACAATTCAAGTTTTAATATGTAAGTATTATTGGTTACTATGTTGTTGGGGTGTTTAAAAGAATGATAATATTGTGGAAGGTATTGAGTAGAAAGAAGAAATACTTTATTGATTCAAGCTGAAGCTACAAATTTATTCATGCACCATTTTCATCCTTCTCTGGCTACTTCTGTGTAAAAAGCCCTTTGATCTGGGATAACTCCTTCATGTCTCTAATTTGTTAATGCTACTGAAAACCATGAGAGGTTTCATCACTTTCATATTTAAATATTTGGTTCCATGTCCTTTTTTGAAAGAATAAGAGTACTTGGAGTCTACAAAGGAAGAAAGACCATTTGCATGGGTCAGAAATGGCTTGGGAAACAAAGCTGAGATGACAGGGTGTTAGCTCACACATAATTTTATATAGACCAACAGCAGAAGAACACCAGAGAATTCTTCCTTTTGTGCACTTGAATATCATTTAATGATTCACCAATTCATCCACAGCATGAAAGGCAGTGGGATAATAACAAGAGGAATGCAAAGACATTGGCTCCTTCCATCTCCAATGGCACATGGAGAACTAGGACTTATACAACACTTGACTAAATTTCCCTAATATTATTTTCAAATACATGAGAATGCATTCTAATTTGAACATGTACAATTTAGTAACGGAGATCTCTTTTGATGTTTCATTCAATTCTGCTACTTGAATTATGCTGCTATCCTTCTCTGTGATATAAGCTTTATGTCTAATTGTAAGATGGCTCCAAATTTAAGGGTACTTAATAATATTCATTTTCTTTATTTCAGTATGATTGATAAACTTCTCATATAGAAACTATTAACATTATAACCCTATATATTTAATATCCAAGTATAGACTTTGAGGTAATCAATATTTGTGGCCTAAGTATATCATGATAGAACTTTTCATCAAAATATGAATTTCTCCCTCATAGCATGGTGGTTCACTTCTATTTTTCCAGAATTTAGGAGGAGGTGGTAGAATACCAGAAATCAAGGCCAGCACTTGCTATGTAGCAAGTCTGAGGTAAACCTGGTATTCATGAGACCTACCTCCCCTTCTCAAGAAATGGTGTATCTGAGGACACCTGTCAACTTTGATCTGTGTTTAGAGGTGTGGCCTCATGAGAATTTCTTAAAATAAATTCTTGCTAGGGTCTTAGGCTTTCATTATAGTAAGGCAACAAACCCAAACCAGAAAATGATCAATAGTGAATTCTATGTCCATGGTGGATCAAGCTTGCTACTGTGAAATGCCACTGTAGCATACTTCAGGCTATGCACATAGATATCGATTCACTGAAAGTAGATCCAAATGATCTAAATTAAAGAGCTTATTTTGTCATCTTTAAAAAAAAATATGTATTATGTAGTGTTCTGTGTGCATGTATTCCTGAATGCCAGAAGAGGGCACCGGATTTCATTGTAGATGGTTGTGAGATGCCATGTGGTTGCTGGGAATGGAACTCAGAATCTGGAAGAGCAGCCAGTGCTCTTCACTTCTGAGCCATCTCTCTGGTCAATTATTTTGGCATCTTTACCCTGGAAAGTTGATATAAAGTGTTCCTGTAACAGAGGTAAAACCAATTTTTCATACTGTAAAACCAATTTGGTCACTTTTGTGTGCTGTTTGCACCCCAAAGATAAGTGCTAATCCACTGATAGTCTCCCTGCTCAACTTTTCACTTAGTTCAGGAAAAAATTTCTTGAACAGCACTTTATTTAGTAATTTATTCTATGGGGATATCAAAAATTAAAATGATAAATGCTAAGGAAATTGTATTTACACTCTCACGGTTTCCTTAAATATAAACCTTCCTGAGAAGTAGTGCTATATTGAAACCTCTCCCTCCCATCCTTGTTTCAAAATCATCACTTCCTGGTTTTATGAAATTCCACTATTTTCGATGGATTCTATAGCAGTTTCCCCTGTAGGGTGGTTAACTGCCTTCAAATGATGTCTCTCTTCTTTGTAACATACTACAAACTACCTTGACTGTTGATACAACATTGAGTGTGAATAGTGTGCATCATCTAGCATGAGCCTATAACAGTAAATCACACACTACCTGGACTGTTGATACAACATTACACATGGATGGCACACCATCTAGTGTGAGCACACAACAGTAAGACAGCCACTGATGGCTGGATTTTCTATTGCTCAGATGGACAGGTTTTCCCGTATCCCCATCATTTAAACAGTTTATTTACAGCTTGTATCTATGTATTTTTCTTCAGAACATGTTTGTGAAGTAGGTAAAGATTCATGCCTTCCAGTATTCATCTTCACTGGGGCAGAGTCTTCATATCCAGCATGCTCGAAGACAACTGTAGAAGTGGAATACCAGGGCCTTGCACATTATCTACTCATTTCTTTTCAGCAGCTTTACTGTTTGAAATGTTCATAGAATCATATCCTTGTCCCATGCCCTTCCTCTAACTATCCCTGTGACTCCTCCAAAAGAGGAGTTGTAAAGGAGAAAGTAGAACTTTATTGTGAAGGTGTTTGATTAACATTACCTCAGCCAAATGATTTGCATCAATAAAGATGTGATATGTGTATCTATCTATCTATCTATCTATCTATCTATCTATCTATGTACATATATATATGTATTATGTATATATATATATATGTGTGTGTGTGTGTAGATATACTTGTGTGTATATAAACACACATGCACATATATGTATGTATAGGTATGGGGGTGGGTGTACATAAGAATACACATAAATATATATACATATATGTGCATGTATGTATATATACACACATATATGCATGTATATATGTTCACATGCATGTGGAAGTCAGATGCCAATTTTAGGGATCATTTCTCAGGAGCTTTTCACATTGTTTCTTAGATAAGATCTTATACTGGGGCCTGGATCTCACTGATTAGGCTAAACTAGGCAGCTAGTGAGTCCTGGAGATCTGCTTGTCTCTAACTGCAGTGACAAGTGCTGAGTTTACAGGAATGTACTCACCATGCCTAGATTTTATATGGGTCATGGATTTCAGACAACGTCTTGATCACTGGACTGTCTCCCCAAGTCTATAAAATCATATCAATAGCATCTACCCTTCGTATGGTAAGGAGAGAAAGTCCCTCCCCATTTGTCAATTATTCCCCAAACTAATGAAAATTCGAATGGAAACACATATAAACTATGAACCAATAGCTGAGGAGCCCCCAACTGGATCAGGCCCTCTGGATAAGTGAGACAGTTGATTAGCTTGATCTGTTTGGGAGGCAGTGGGACCGGGACCTGTCCTTAGTGCATGAGCTGGCTGTTTGGAACCTGGGGCTTATACAGGGACACTTGGCTCAGCCTGGGAGGAGGGGACGGGATCTGCCTGGACTGAATCTACCAGGTTGAACTCAATCCTCAGGGTAGTCTTTGCCCTGGAAGAGATGGGAATGGGGGGAGGGCTGAGGGGAGGCAGGGGGGGCAGGAGGGGGAAGAACAAGGGAATCCGTGGCTGATATGTAAAATTAAAATAAAAAAAGACATTAAAAAAAAAGAAAATTCAACAGAAAGACTGAATGAAAGAAAATCCTAGGAAGTACTTGACTAGTGCTCCTTAAGTCTGTCAAGGTTTTCACAAAGCAGGAATTTTAACCATTCTAGCTCAAAGGGGCCAAAGAAGACATAAAGTGAAAGCATTTCATGTTATTTGAGTGGGCTTGAATGGTGTGCTGATTAGTTTTGTCAACCTGACACACACCTAGACATGTCTGGAAAGACTAAATCTTAATTGAAGAAATGCCTCCCTCAGATTGTTTGTAGGCAAGTCTGAAGTACATTTTCTTGATTAATGACTGATGGGGGGAAAACTCACTGTGGGTGATGCTGTCCTTGAGCAGGTAGTCCTGGGGTACATAAGAAAGCAGGGTGATTAACTAATCATTGAGGAAAAAGCAGTAGTCCTTCATGGCATCTGCTTCATTTCCTGTCTCTAGATTCCTTCCATGCTTGAGTTTCCCGAATTCCTTTGATGATATACTACTATGATGTGGAACTGTAAGGTGACATAAACCCCTTCCTCATCAAGTTTTATCGCAGCAACAAAAATTATGTATTTGGTTGATATTCCTGGGAGGCCTGCTCTTTTCTGAAAGGAAACAGAGGAGAAGTGCGTCTGGGGGAGAGGGAAGGTGGGAGGGCACTGGGAGGAGAAGTGGGGTGGGGGTGGGGGGGAGGCTATGGTTGGGTTGTATCCTGTGACAGAAGAATAAATTTTAAAAAGAAGGAAAAATAAACATTGTTATTTACAAAAAAAGAAAGGAAGAAAGGAAGGAAGGAAAGAAGGAAGGAAGGAAGGAAGGAAGGAAGGAAGGAAGGAAGGAAGGAAGGAAGGAAGGAAGATCTTAAAACACATGGGATCTGGGAAGAGAAAACTAACAAGCATCACTGAGGACATGTATACTACTGATATATCCCTAAAATGGGAGTCATTACCTTTGATTATGTGCTCACTGTAGCCCACAAAGCTCCAATGGATAGTTCCATCCAATAGCCACACAGATGGCCATGGTTAAACTAAATAGTCAAAAAACAGAACTAAGAAAACCACGAATAAGGTTCAGGTAGGGAGGGAGGGTTGATAAGGGTTCGAGGGCAGTAAGAGGGGGTGAGGGACATAATAACAAGAATGCATTCTCTACACGTATGGAATTATTAAAGAACCAAATTCCTCAAACCCAAGTGAAAATTTAAATTATTAATAATTTAATGATATTTATTCATTAATTGTGATACTTGTATCTTAAAGGGTGAATTATAGAGTAAACTGTGTTCAGGATATAATGGAACTCTCAGTACAAAATGAGTATGGTTAAAGTGTGTACATATGAAATGAGGTGGGGCATATATTGATTGTATTCATGTAACTAACATGCATAGATTAGATGGTTTACTGAAATTCTCTACTGCTGCATGATTGTATTTATGATGGTTAATTTTTGATGCAATTAACTACCATGTGTTCTCTAATAGTATTCTAGTGCTTTCTATCAAACGTGACAAAAAATGTTATTTTACAAAGAGAATTTGAGATTTTTCTGTCAAAAAACCGTTGTGTTCTGGAAATTCTGTCTTCTATGTAAATCTACATTCCTGCTTTGGTCCCTGTTGAGTAAAAAATTCCTACACTTCAGTATAGTATTCAACAACTACACCAAGCTCTAGGAAAAGGCAGAGGTGAAATTTTGTTACTATATAGATCTACAAACGTGCTTGTCAAAATATTGAAACAATGATCAGTAAAACGTTGGGCTCCAAAGCTCTGCAACATGTCTTCACTCTGGTCATCAAAGTGCTTCCAGTGAGACTGCTGGCTGGCCCTCAGGTACAGGCCAACAGAGACTTAGCTGCTGGTGCAGAAGTTCCAATAGGGCCGACCCGAACATAGCAGTGCTTTCCATGACTGGCCAGGGCCTACGTGGCCATCAGTTGTGAAGAATCTAGTTTTTAAGGACTGAAAACTTACAAATATACAACTATTTTTAGACCATATGCCTAATACAATTTTTTATGTTATTTCTGTATGCACCTGCATATACAAATCTCATTTGCATAGCAGTTTTATGAGTAATAAACTGGAATTTCTAATGAGGATATTAGTCAATTTTATTTGTTTCCTTGTTTTTCTTTTCATATATCTAAAAACTTCAAATGAAACACCTGTTGAAAATTTTGCATAGGATTTGTTTTGTTTATATAGAAGTCATTTTCCATTTTAGTGATAGTCTAATTTCCCTCAGCTATTAAAATATACTAATTTGAAATTGTCCAGTTTAATGTTTTTCTGCCTTACTAATAATTCAAATTTTAGTAGACATATTTTGAGAGCCATTTTCCATGTCTGGCTCTGGCAGTCTTGCCCTGAGAATGGCATGTATCAACATGTAGAGTATTATTTTGCTTTCTATAGGAAGATATAAACGGTATACATATATATGTTCAGATAAGCTATGTATGCATACTTTCATATGTTATGTAACAATGTTTTGTGAAATAACAGGTTGCATATATGTGATGCTGGTCTCCTGATGATGGTGCTGAGACATTCCTAATGTCTAATGATGTGACAGCCATTGTAAAGAAGTAGCATAATGCAGTACTTTGTATTTATGCTGGTATAACCAAGCCCAGTACATATCCAGTTAAATAAAAATATACTGCATATAATTATGTACAAAATACAATCTTGATAATGGATAAGTGACATGTATTTACTAAAATTATTATTATAAAAATTTTGTTCTAAAACAGTATGCCAAGTTACAGAATTAGCAGCCTTGTCTATCAACTTTTTACATTATGTCTTGATTGAAACATTTTTTTCTCTTGCTCCTAACTTAATCTCACACTTTGCTGTTCGTCCATGGCCCTGGCATCAGGAGGCTACACCATATACATAACTTCTGCATTGTTGTGCAGCATGTCATATTGTAAAGGTTTGCAAAGTAAAATCAATAGTTTTCACAAAAACAAGGTCAGCTAACAGCATGCTTTCCATAATAAGGCCCCATCATTCAGTGATCCAGATGTTGTGTGTTCATGTAATATGAGACTATGCAT
>CABHPP010142682.1:14874-46861 GCA_902168425.1 Peromyscus attwateri
GACACAAGCATATCTGATGGTAACAGCATTTATTATTCTCTTTAAATTTAATTTAATGGTTTATATCCTTTAATAATTTCAATTATTTCTTTTTAAATTTGTATCAACATCTCTTGTGTTTATTTGTGTTTGACATTATTTCTAAATGACTGTAGTAGTTCCTTCAAAAGTAATATATATATATATATATATATTACTTTGTATATCTATCACAATATTATGTCATAGCACTTATAAAGTATGACTCTAGACTGATCTTAAGTATCTTTTGTTATTTATAGCTCCTTCAAGTAACAACATTTTTATTATTTTTAGGTTTGATACATAGTGAGTAATTTTGCATTTTTTTTTTACAATTATGTGTATGGTTTTAATTGACAATGCCATCACCCAAACTACAAATTTAAAGTATTCAGAAATTTCTTTTAAATAAAATAGGGGTAACACTCATGGCATTTACAACTCTACAAGAAAGGGAGACATTATCAAACACAGCCATGCTTAAGATTCCAGGATGCTCAGATTCTGGTTTGACTTGATTTTAAGAAAGTGAATAATAATTCTCCATACTTGAATATACTGCACTTACAAAGCCCTGAGTGAAATATAACTAATTCATATAGGTACTGAACATTTACCCAAGTCTTCCTATGATACAAACTCAAAGGAAAACAAAGAGGCTCATATTATATGAAAAAAAAAAAGACTAATACCATGGTGAAATGATTCAGCCTTTCAAGGCTAGACTGATAACCAAAACTCCAAGACTAATAATACTATACTTTTCTGATAGATAGATAGATAGATAGATAGATAGATAAACAGATAGAAAGATAAACACTGATAGATTGTCTAATGTCATATTTAATGAACATGCTTAACAGGGCACTTGGGAAAACAATTCACTATCAGTTATTTACATAGATTTTACATATACCCATGCAAATGTGTACATATTTTCATAATAAACTCAAATATTACCAACAATTTAGAAAACAAGGCATGGCCAGGCAATGGTGGCATCGCCTTTAATTTCAGCTCTTGGTAGGCAGAGGCTGATGGATCTCTGTGAATTAAAGACCAGCCTGGTCTACAGAGTAAGTTCCAGGACAGCTAGGGCTGTTACATAAATCCTGTCATGTAAAACAAAAAAATCAAAACAAAAAAAAAAGAAAAGAAAAAAAATGAGGCATGAAAGAAAATCACACTGGGCCACAGTTGTGCAAGAAATAATTCTATGTGCTGACATTTTATTCATTGTGTTCAGTTCTTTGGATAGACATACTTACCTAGTGAATCTTAACAAACTTGGAATATTTCATCTTTCCCTAGTTAAGGAGAATGTAAAACTCTGGACAGTATCGATGATTTATTTCATACCATGTTTGTTTAATATCCCCCATTGCTTTCTGTATCTTCATGTTTTCAACTCTTGTAAGATCATGAACAATAAGTGAAATATCTCAGTGGTCCATATGGCCATCATTCTGCCCTTTCCTTGCGAACTGTTACTCTACATTTTGTGTCTCAAAATATAGCCCAGTCATTTTTGTATCTGTTCTTCTAAAAGTCCTTTTCATTTTACCAGTAACTAGTATATATTGAGTGGTCATATTGTGTTCCTCTCCACTTTTTGTGTTAAAAGGAATACAGTCACATGACAGAGATCACATAATAAACAATTTGATGCATCTTTCTTAGAACCTCAATAGACTTCCAGTGATTCTGATTAACCCACTTGTATTACTTACATTCCACTTCTCAGGACATACAAATCATTCTGTTTGTGTGTACACTATTCTAGATGATCTAAATCTGTGTATCCGGGTCAACTTAAATGGTTAGAGATAGGGGCAAAATCTCTTCTAGGCTTACTCAACTGTTTATTTTTCCATCTCCTAATATTCTATTCAAGTCTATGAAGATAACTTTTTGAAATTATAAACTAACAAGTAAATATGTAAAAATGGGAGGCTCTTCTCAATGAGAAATCACTCAGGTGGTGGAAGATATTTATTCTCTACATAAAATACATCTCAATATTATTTTAACTCTTGGGAGGTTTGCCGCCTTATTTATTGACACAATAATACCTAGCTATCTCATAGGATTATTGTGAATAGGAAATGAGCTACAGTATATTTGCCAAACTTTCATATCCCAAAGGCTGAGCATGCTTTTTTATTGCCCACAAGTGAATGCTTTATCACGTTTATAAACAATATTTTGATGTAGTTTTCAGAGTGGGTGAGCATGGAACATTTCACCAGTAATGAAATCTGATATGCACATTGCATTCATTCTGCAACATGGATGCTAGCTGTTACTTTCTTAGGGTGGCTAGTGCATTCATGACTGGTTGTTTCCAAAGCAAGCCTTCAGGATTTTGACCTAGTTGTTGCCTTGTGGTCTTTATAGTTTTCTGGGTATTTTGAACAAATAAGAATGGAATGTATTTGCAAATTTCAATTATAATATTATTCAATTATAACAATAAAAAACAGCAATTTTGGTTCAGATGTGGTTTAGACATTTAAAAAACTACCATATTCAGCCTATTTCCACTTCTGTCAGATTTTAGTAGACATCCACTGTAAGCATTTAGAAGGAATACCCAAAACAATCAATTCAGCTTTGAATTTACTTTTGCTCAAACGTTAACTACAAAATAAAAGTGAGATTGTTGATTTACAATATTAATTATCCAAACATACATTAAATAGAAATTACCAACAATATTTGGGCTCATTACAGCCATCTTAGGTGGTAGCAAGTTCAGTTATTTAAACATTCTTTTGTATTTGAATGTGAAATTTCAACTTTTTTATGAAAGTAAATACATATTCCAGGAGACTCAATATGTATAAAATGTTGCGTTTGAATAAAGACTCTGGCTTCATCAGTCTCCTATGTAGTAATGTCTCATAAACATGAGGATGTGAACATACAATCTCCATATTGGTGTCTAACAAAGGCATGAAACACCAGTAGAAAAATCTTAAGAGAAAAGTGATTAATAGTTCTTTATCATCATAAACTTAGGATTTATCACCAGGGAATTAGGCTTTGATGGAAGGGAATAGAAGGAGATTGTTTTCCTAATTATTATAACCAGTTTCATTTTTAAAAGAGCATTCAATTCACAATTACTTTCAACATCATTCAGGGGCAAGTTTAGTCATGAATCAGGAAAATAATTTAAGTTTTTCTAACAGATCAGCAAGAAAATAGGCATTGTATTATGCTTAGTACATAGGTGGCTGCTTTTTATATGTTTAACTCACTTTGTTGAATGTTATAACTTGAGCATAATTTGATTTTGCAGATTGTAGTTGACAGGAGATTCAGGAGAAATGGATGTCCTTAACAGTTACTTATCAATACAAATTTCTCAATCACAGAATTCAGTCTTCTGGCAAATGAGTGGTTTATCTCATAAGCCCTTGTGGCACTGCGAATGAAGAATATTATCAGAGTAACCTTTGGGAAATAGCCTAAAAGTGCAAGGTTGCAGTGTTTTTAAATGAAATACTGACGTGCTCACTTTATGTATATATGCCCATACAATTATTTAATCAACTATATTTTAAAGTGCTAAAGATGTAAAGCCAAGTTATAAATTACAATTACTACTCCTAGGCTCAGGGTTGAAGCAAGGCTTATTTTATGTCTTCTCAGCTGTTAGTTCGTAGTGGACAAATATGACATATGAACATATACCCTGTAAAGTTGAATTTAGTGTTAGCATATGTTTGGAGCCTTTCAAATTTAGTTTAAATGTCCACAAATGTACAATAAAGGATATACCATATCACTCAAACACTCTGTAGCAGGTTTCACATTATCCATTTTATGACAACTGTCAAGTAAGATTTTTTTCATATTTTAAAATTTCTAAATTCTATGTATATAAGCAAGGACCATTTCACATGGGCTAAGATATAGTGGTTGCAAATAAAACATAATGGAATGCCCTGGGTGTGAGCTTGCTTGTCTGACATCAGTACACATTTGGTTAGCTACCATATTCTGAATGTGATAATAATGGATAGAATGGAGAATAAAGCTCTACTCTAAAAATTGACTTTAGCAATTACACTCTGATATACACTGTGTTTCTCTACTTTATCCAGCATAAAAATCATATCTGTCAGGAAATATAAGGTTTTGTGCAATCATTTATTGATTCACGACTGTGAGAAAGCTGTAGAAATAAAAATAAGGGAATAAAACATGGTTACATAGTAAAATATGAACACTCTCTAGACAACAAAATGAAATATTCTGTTAACATTGAACTGAAGAGGAAATACCTTTGATATTAACATTAAGGTTATTAAATATTTGATTAAAATAGAACAGGGCAACAATTAGCATTTTAAATATGTAGTATTAATTTAAAAGTCTTTATACATAGTATTGTATATATCCAACTGAAGATCCATTTGTGAAATATTGAAGCTTTAGGTATTCTTTTTAGTATTTTTATCACCTTGGATTGATTAGTCCTGTGGTTTATTTTCTCCTGTTTAATCATATGGTTTTCCATGTTGCTGTGTAGTGCCTGGAGGTATTCTAATTGAATTACATGAGATGGGAATGTAGGAACTATGTGCTTTTTAAGCTATTGTAGGTGATTGCCTAGTCTTGGCACATATTTAAG
This sequence comes from Peromyscus attwateri, assembly GCA_902168425.1. Classification (NCBI taxonomy): domain Eukaryota; kingdom Metazoa; phylum Chordata; class Mammalia; order Rodentia; family Cricetidae; genus Peromyscus; species Peromyscus attwateri. The sequence continues at coordinate 19,538 of CABHPP010142682.1, forward strand.
ATTCAGTAAATTCTTATTAGCAATTGAATGGATGAGAGAAAACCCTTAATTTTGAGAAAGGATTTTTTTAAAGCATGTCAACCATGTTGGGACCTGCCTGCAATTTCAACACTTGGGAATCTAAAGCAGGAGGATCTTGAGTTTGAAGCTAGCCTGGGCTGTGTCATATTATCCCCTAAGAAAAATAAGCCAGGTAGAAAAGTCTATTGTTTTAGATAAGCTCAATATGCTATCTACAATTGCTATCAATAAGGAGACTCAGTTATTAACAAACTTTTCATGCTACATGCATTTGTATCTTGCTTGGCTGATTTCTGAAACAAATTCTATGGAATTTTATGGTTTATTTTTGTTAATTTATTATTAAATCTTAAATCAATGCATGTCTGTCCTTACTATTGAGGGCACTTTTGACTGATCAAAATAAACAGAAATCTTTTCCAAACAATGCCCATTTTCCAGGCAGAGGAGAAATGCAATATTAACCAGTTTTCACCAAAAACCTATTTGGTGTCATTTACTTATATCAAAGCAGCTTTTTACCCAAGCAGTAACTTAGAGTCAACATGTTCTTTACGCATTCACACTATCCGTGAAGTCTATTTTATAATGTAAAGATTCCTAATGTGAACATTATTGAAGAGAGGGGTTTAAAGGTTCTATGAGCCAGAGGATCAGGGAATTTGTTGTGAGATTGTGTCTCCTAATAGCAGAAGCTGCACCCATAAACTCTCACCAACAGGACTGCCCAAACATGAGTTTAACAAGGAGGATGCCAGGGAACACGCCAAACTGTATGAAGAAAGTCTCAAAGTCTAGAACGTCTCAGTGCTACAAGAGGAATCACAGGCAACTGAGGGAAGCTGAGAATGAGAGCAGTGGCCTTCTGCAGGGAAGGTCATACCAACTGCTTGTTCAGTGCCAGTCAGTCCTCAAGACATACATACATACACGTCACATCATATGAACTAGTTATATTTAGGAATACGTTTGCATATGTTGTGATAACAATTAGTGAAAAAAGGAGACTCCAGATTTGAAGGAGGTTGAGGAAGAATGTAGCAGAGATTTTGCAGGGAGGAAAACGAAGGGGGGAAATGGTGTAATTAAATTATACTCTCAAAAATAAAAAAAAAAATCCAAAAGAAGAGACTTAAGCTAGAATGTTCAGTCTTTGCTGGCACATGATGCCCTGCACTGTTAAGCACCCACTAGGAAGAAGGAACTTTCCAAGTACACTGCCTAAATCATGAGATAAATAAACACTCTTTTCTTATAAATAATAAAAAAATCTTGTTATATTTTAACACAAAATATTCTGTAATCACTTTCTAGATGATGAAATAAAATATAATTGTCCATCTGATCTGATCAGCAATATAAGTTATAAAGTGTATTTTTATATTTTAATTGTAGAAACAAATGTAATTCCAGCACAGCCATTTCAGTTAACATCTGTTTATCTTGACATCTTGCTATGATGTACAGATGGAGGTGATATCATGGTAGGACTGCTTACAAGAGCCCCTTCTCACTTTCTCCCCATTTCTCAACAACGCTTCTGCCTGTCTCCAGGGAACGTTAATTCCACCCGGGCTTCACCTCTGATATCTATCCTTAATGCAAATCTCATTGCCCAGCCTTTCTCAGTCTTAATATTTATATCCCATTCCCAATATCCCCCAAATTCATCTTTCTACAATCCGTATCTGTCATGTTTTCATGTTGCTTTTGGGAGTCTGTCTTCTATTTCCACTAATTTCCATTCTCCACTGGCTGCATCTCCATACATACCTGCAGCACAGTGCCTCTGGGTGAGCCTCCTCTCTGTGGAGGAGGTCTGGGAGAGCACGATGGCAGTCCCACAGATTTCCAGATACTTTAAATGCATGGCTCTCCTCAGTTCAGAGCCCTTTATTTCTGCAGAATGTGTACTTCTTGAACATCCCACTTTTTAGTCCTCATTGCTTTTCTTTATCAGTCTCAAGGTAAACCCTTCACCTCGTTAAACACCACAACAACCAGCACCATTTATAGTTATGACTAAAGTTATCCCACTTTTATTTTATTGATTAGTTTTGTTATTTGACAACTTTGTAAATATATGTTGTGCATTCTAGTTCCTCTTCTCTCCCTCTTCTTATTCTCCTGACATCCCTATAAAACTTCCTTATCCTCATTGCTCCCTCTCCCAGATTCCCATTCAGATTTAACCTATGTTCTTTGATTTCATTTTGTTACTTTCTGTTCAAACTTCTCCAGCAGCCTAAAACCACACATTTGCCTCATTACCTTAACTTTTCTGTATTAATGAATTATTCACTAATTAGATATTCATCTATTTTTTCATGCTTCTATTGTTATGGTACTATTTTAAAATTTCTCATGGAGATGCATCCTTATTCCAGAATATCAGCTGTCTTCTGGCCTCATTCAGTTTTCTTCTGTGCTAAAGCAAACAGACCATTGCATCTACCATTCTCTTGTCAGGGCACTGCATTGTTTTCCCCTCAACTTCGAGTGTTTAATCCCATGGAAAAAGACTCAGTGTTCTCATAATTCTTTTATTCTTTCTACCTATTTTAGCATTTGTTACCTAAGGCATGCCTAAATACGTTAAGAATGAGTGTATGAATCCATATTCTTTATTTGTTTTTATGATGACATATGAAATTGTATGTATCTACTTAATTTTTAAAAATACAATATTTAGTCATCACATTATACAATATAGCTCTTGAACTTATTCACCAAATGCCTCTATACAAAGAAAGGAAGCAATCACCAGACTGAAAAGACAACTATAGAAGAGGAGACAAATATCTGATATCTTCATATATGATAAATGGGAGATATAACAAGCAAATAGTAAGAAAACAAGTAACCTGATTTTAAAATAAAGAAAGGACCTGAATAATAGTTTTCTAAAGAAGATATATAAACAGTCAATGTACCCATTATTTAAAGGGATTCTGGAATGTGAAGAAGGGTGTTGTAGAGGTCACATTATTAAGTAAATAATAACTGTCTTAATTAGGGTTTCTATTGCTGTGAAGAGACACCATGACCACACAACTCTTATAAAGGAAAATATTTCATTGTGGTGGTTCATTTACGGTTCAGAAGATTAGTTCATTATCGTCATGGTGGGAAGCAATGCAGCATGCAGGCAGACATGGTGCTGAAGAAGGAGCTGAGAGTTCTTACACCTTCACTGATGGGCAACAGGAACTGGTCTGAGGCACTGGGTAGTATCTTGAGCATATATGAGACCTCAAAACCTACCTCCATAGTGACATGCTTCCTCCAATAAGGCCACACTTACTTCAAGAAAGCCACACTTCCTAATAGTGTCACTCCCTTTGGGGGCCATTTTCTTTCAAACTACCACAATAACTCTAATGATTTGGTTTTAAAAGGGAGTAAACCATAGTTGCCAACACAAGTGCTCTGTGTGAATTTCCACAGACCCCTTGAGTTAGCATGCTTGCTCTCACTGGGCTTTGACTCTCAAGCCAACATCTGTGGCTTTTGTTTCTGTAGTAGGGAATTGCCCTCAGGCTGTCTCTGCGGCACAGGGGGAACCAGGAATGTGTAAATTTCCTGCCCAAATGACCAAGATACCCCACATTAATTTGGTCCTGTTTTCTCCACTCTCTTCTATTCTTAAAAACATTTCTTAATATATTGCATTTTCATAAATAGGTCTTTTAGAGTCTGTATCCAAGGAACTTTCTGAGTTTATTTTGGTTGCTATAACAAAATATCTAACACTTGGCAGTTTAGAAAAGGCAAATTTATTCAGCTCACAATTTTGGAGGCTTAAAGTCTATGTCCAGGTGGTCAAATATACTGGTGAGGAGTGTGTTACCACACAGCCATTAGCAACACGAGACGAGAGCTGGTGTGAGAAAGGATAGGGATCACATGCTGTGAAGGAAGTTTCTGGGTCCCGCCCCCAACTATTGAACAGTCTTGAATGGAGGGGTGAGGATTAAGAAATAATAGATATGGAAAATAGAGATGTAGATGATATAAAAGAAAAAGACAGAGACACAGAATAGCATTGGTAGGGCTCTCGGTCAATACCACAGTTACCCTGAATTTATTTCTCAGGGCCTTTTTATATCCAAAGCAGGGGAGACAAAAGACCTTCCCCTCTCAAGGACACCATGTTTCAAGGTACAAACAAGTGTAAGCATCTCCTTAATTCTCAAGACACTTGGTGGCCACTTCTTTGGCCAGACGTCCTGTTATCCAGCCTTAAAGAGCAAAGAGAAGCTTGAACACTCTGGCCTTGAGTCAGGATGGAATCAAGCCACAAACTGGAGTCTTTTGTGGACTTCCACGGGAAGTAGAAACAATGAGGGGCTGGGCTTGCTATTTTATTATAACATGCTTTTATGGAAACTAACTGGAAGAGTATGGTATGAGACTTACATTAATTCTTAAGGCATGACTATGGTTGCCAGACAACTTTCCATTAGATCTTATCTATTAGACATTTTATTGCCTTGACCTTGTCATATGGCAGATCAAGCTTTCAGCATATAATATAGCTCCAAAAAAACCAGCTACTTAAATATTCATCTTGCAGAGAGAAAGCTGCTTAACCACACATCAGAAAAATCTCTTTATAGTCCTTCAGTGAAGAAGTCAAGATTCCCAAAGAGCTAATTTTTCCTTTTGTAGCTCCTCTTAAAATGTCTTTAAAATCTTTTGTTTTCAACTGATTCTATTTTTCTTTTTCTTTTCTTTTTTTTTGAGACAGGGTTTCTGTGTGTAGTTTTGGTGTCTGTCTTGAATCTTGCTCTGTAGATCAGGCTGGCCTCGAACTCACAGAGATCAGCCTAGCTCTGCCTCCTGAGTGCTGGGATTACAGGCATGCACCACCACCCCCTGGCTCAACTGATTCTTATATATATGAAAATAAACATATGAAAATATCTGATACAGGGAAGTTATATTCAGGGTGGGATTTCATGTCAAAAATAAAGTCTTCTCATTAAACATCACTGTCAATTTGAAATAGTTATATAAACTTGAAATTCTGTACTTATATTTTTGTTTTATATTTAATTTATTTATTATGTATGTAGGCTGAGGTCATACCTATGTCATGGCAAGTATGTGGAATTCAGAGGAAACTTGTGAGAGTCTCCCTTCTACTTCTATCACATTGGGCTCTGGAAATAAATTCAGGTCCTCAGGCTTGACTGCAAGTGCTCTTTTTAATTAGCCTTGCCAGCCTGTACTTAGAGTGAATCTTAAAGCAAAGGTAATGTGTAATACAGCAGCAGTTGGTTCATGCTTAGTATTACAGAAGTGTTGTGGATATCGCTTCGTATCAATAAACACTGATTGGCCGGTAGCCAGACAGGAAGTATAGGCGGGACTAACAGAGAGAAGAATTGAGGAAGGAGGAAGGATGAGGGAGACTGCCTGGAGCCACCAAGAGGAGAAGAAAGATGTAAAGTACCAGTAAGCCATGAGCCACGTGGCAAAGTAGAAATTAATAGAAATGGGCTAAATATAAGAGTAAGAACTAGACAATGATAGGCCTGAGCTAATGGCCAAGCAGTTTAAATAATGTAAGCGTCTGTGTGTTTATTTTATGAATGGGTTCGGTCAGGGAACCAGGGACTGGCGGGACTTGGGAGCTGGAGAGAAGCTCTCCAGCAACAGATGATTGCAGAGATATCATTATTTTCATTTTGAAACTGACTTGATGGTAGCTTCCACAGTCTGACCTCAGTGAGAGGACAATGACTTCAAAGTGTCATAGTTATGAAGATGATAAAAATTATGAATGAAAAAGAGACATAGAAAGTACTATTAGGCCAACATCCTTTGGTTAAGAGATGTGTCATTAAAATAGTTAGATAACTGTATCCTTACAAACACTTTAAAATGCATAAGTTTTCGCTATTGAAATGTAATATAGGAAACAGAAAACATGTATGTCAGTATTCCTGACCTCAATGGATCTTCATGATCTATACATAACACATAATCCTGTCAATATACAAAGCAGAGCATGCCAGCAGATGAAGCTTCTGCTGGCCTTTTTCCTGTCACTATACAACTAAATAGGGCTTTTGTGCTTAATGAATATGTACTAAGAGAATCTGAACTTTGTGTCTGGTCTTTTTGCTCATGGTTATGTGTATGGATTCATCCAGACTCTTGGTTTTCATTAAATCTTGTTTTCTCTTGCTGCTCTGCACTGCAGTGTTCCTCTGCCACCACTTACTCTACAGCTAATATTTGCTTGGATTTCATATTTTGGATATTAGAATAGTTCTTGTATGTCTGTGCTAATGCAACGTGGAGGGCTCAGAAGCCATGGACATATTTATCTTCAGCGATTTCAACAAACGGTCTTCCAGATGGTAGCCTCTGAGCTCACACTGACAGTGTATGGCCGTTTTATTTGTTTCACAGTTGCCAAATGTATTGACTTAATTTCTTAGTATAATCTTCAGCTATATTTCATTGTTAATTTTTTTCTTTTTTGAGAATTTGAATATTTTGTGTATTTACTTGACAATATTTTATTAGCACTTTAAACCATGAAATTTAATCACAAATAATTCAATAAACACGCTTCAGAAAACAATGTGTCTCATATTGACTGCAGGTTTTCTTTTTCCTTTTCGGCAGACTCAATATTTAGAGCAGTTTAATTTCACAGCAAGTCTGAGCAGTGTGTCCAGGGGGTTCCCACTTATATCCTGCTTTCCCACAAACACTTTTAACATACTGCCTTAAAATGGAATGATGTTTCAAAGGATGATAGTGTTTGCACATGTCATTATCACCCCAAATCTGTAGCTTACAGGAGACTTTCTCTTCCAGCTGTGAGGCTGGTAAGGCACTGGGCCATGCCTTAAGCAAACAAAGAGCTGTGACGTGCAGAGAGCACTCTGACCAGAGGAAACCTGACCCATAAGCTCCAAACCAAAAGATGATGACTTGAAGCCCCCGAGCCAACCAAGAAATGCCACAGTAGCTAGGAGCAGAGCCCACCAAAAAACCACAGATATAAACCTCAACCCTTTGTTTAATAAATGAGAGACTGCTTGCAACTCCCAGAGTCTGTGCCGTTGATTCAGCGTCTGCTCACCAGCTGCCCCCAGGATTAGAGACAGCAGGGCCCCAGCTGCAGAACCAGCAATGTTCTGGCCCCCAGTGTAGATGAAACCTTACCTGAGACTTGCACTTTGGTAGTGGTTTTTATTTTTTATTTTTTTATTTTTTCTTTATTGATGGCTGGCTTGCTGTCCTGATTCCTATTATGACTTAGTGTTGTGACACAACCCCTTCAGCTGTTTTCAGTGAGTAAAGCCCCCTTGTCAGTTTTCTGTTTTCCTATCCCAATTGGTAAGTATTAGGCTCTCCCTCTCCCCCCCCCCCCCCCCCCCCCTCCCCCCCCCCCTCTCCCTCCCATCTTTTCATTCCGTTCCCCTGTCTGTTTTGTCTTTAGGACACACATTGTGAACTATTGACCTGCCCAGCTTCTGAAACTCATGGCCAGGCTTTTCTTTTTCCAGGGGCTGTAAATCCCCAGACACCTCTTTGCTCAGCGGATTACTGACTCTTTCAGTTTCTTTGTCCTTCATTTCTGTTTTTCTTGCAGTGGGAAACTTTCCTTCTGCTGCCAGAGAACCCCAACTCAGAGCTCTTAAAGCTTTGCTTCAGACCAGGAGAATAAGAGTTAAAACTTCCCATCTGGAAAAGTTTTGGAGTGAGGCTTCTGTTACCGCACCCCGGATATCACCTGAAAACATCTAGAATCCATCAGTATGGCTGCGAGTCCTCTTTCTAACTAGAAAACGAGAAGTACAGGATGGGAAAACACCCCAGACAGCCTTCGTCCCGATACTTTTGGGAATCATAGCTTGTATAAAATCAGGCTCTACAGAGGAAGTCATCTGGTCCTTTAATGATCATTGTGAGGAACAAAAATCCTCCTCACTCTCCCTCACCTCCCCACTGCCTTATGAGGACCATATCTCAGATGGGGAAGAGGACACTTCACAGACAGACCCACTCCCCTCCAAAAAACTACCCAGGAAATCTGTCCTTAAGGAGGATGAACTACGATGTACTGTTTTTCCCTGGGGAGACTTACAGGATAACCCCTACCCTCTGCTCCCCATTATCCCTCAGGGAAACTGAGACTACCAAGCAGGACACTCCTCAGATTAAATTCTCCGGTTATCACCCAACCAATCCCTTTGCATTTCCAGTTAATGTTGGGGCCAATGCAGCTGCTCAGGCATGGGTTCCCACCCCTCTAGCCGATCTTTCCCTGGTCCATAAGGCTGCCGAAGAATCAGGTCCTGACTCCCCATATTTTGAGCAAGTGCTGCGACAATGGGCAATGCGCCTTCAAACCTATTAATGATTGGCACCATTTGATGAAAGCAGTACTTCAATCAGCTGTTTTTCTTAATTGGCAGGCAGCCTATAATGATCAAGCTGAAGAGCAGGCATGCCTAAATATTCAATATAATATTGTTATTTCTCTAGACATGCTGACCGGCAGGAGCAAATATGATAATCTCGCAACTCAAGCCCAAACTGGCCTGCATGCCTACTTTGAGCAGGTCTATGAAATTGCATTTAAAGATGATAAGGCCTTTTATGAGGACGCAGTAACACATGATATGACAGGTCAAGCTGGTAGAAATTCTAGCCTTCACCTCCAATGCTAAGGGCCACTGCCCCCCCCCAGATATAAATATTCCAAGGCCCATACCATTAAATAGGACATTGCAGAAGCCTGTGTGGGTGAACCAGTGGCCTATTATAGAACCCAAACTATCAGAGTTGAGAAAGTTAGTTGAAGAGCAATTGTCACTGGGCCTCTTTAATTTCTCTCACCACTCCCCAGCACTGGCCATTAGGTCTATGTTTGGCAATTGACCACTATGTGGAGTCAATGCTTGCTTGGATGTGAGAGCATTCCTATTTTTAAGGGGAGGGGGTTAATTTAATGGATCCTTTGCTGCTAATGAATCATTTGAGTCCTCCATTTCTATTAAACAACAAAAGAATTTTTTTTTATCTTCAAGGACACTCCATCTGTGTAAAGATCTCCTTTTTCTTTATATTAACCAATTCTTCACAGCCTGAGCAGAACTGCACCAACACAATATGCTGGCTTGGTGCCTACTGGAATGCAAACAAGGTCCTTTGTGCAGTTTTGGTACATATTCCTGCTTTCATGTGGATACCACTAAATAATATAACACCTGATCATAGAGTGGGATTGATGGAGCAGACTAGAATAAAAAGAGACTTTGGAATGATGGCAGGTATAACAGCCACTATTCTGCTTGCTGTGGCAGGTGGCGCAATGGCCACAGCCTCCCTGGTTCAAATGGGAGCCACCACCTCTACACTTTACATGGCCAAAGAAGAATCAGCCTGAGCCTTAAGCACTCAACAGCTGATTAATTCTCATTTCCAGTCAGCCATACTCAATTTACAGCAACTAGATTTATTGGATGATGAAATCCAGACATTAAAAAGGTTGGTAAGAGGAAACTGTGATCCCCAGTTTTCCTCCTTTTGTTTAATCCATTATGATCTTGAATATAACACAAGCCAGGGGTCTGTTAAGGAAAATCATATTGGGACCATGGAGCAAAGAGTTCATAAACCTTATGCTACAACTCTCCAATAAAATCTTAAGCCTGAACTCCGTGTGTGTAAAACCACTGGAGGCGTCTACAACATTCTTTGCTCAAATTTGGGATCACATAAAATCAATCCTTGACCCTTCAAAAATTATAGCATGGGGAATGCCACTCTTAATAATTCTGTTGTTTAAGTATTTCCTACAGCATGTTTCCCAGCAGCACTACATCAACAAAACAACCCTGCAACTGCTAATGGCTCTGGAATGCCTTGATCATCACCCCTCTAAGGAAGTAATAAGAGCTTGGCTCATGGAGATTCGAGATATCTCTGATGCCTCTGTCTAATGCTCTCGCACCTTAGGTGTTTTATAGGGGAACCACCCTCTGAGGGCTGGTAGCCAGAGATGAGTAGAGCCTGTTAGGCAGGCCAACCTAAGACAGGCACATCTCCAAGTTGGGGGACCCCTGAGGTGGTGACAACAAGATTAGAACAAAGAACTTTAATTCCCACTAGCAGCCACAAAATATAATACAAAGCGTGATATGATGCAGGTAAGGCAGAAAGCACTGGGCCATGCCTTAAGCAAACAAAAAGCTGCACCATGCACAAAGAGTACTCTGACCCAGAGGAGCCTGACCCATAAGCTCCAAACCAAAAGATGATTACATGCAGCCCCAGAGCCAACCAAGAAACACCACAGTAGCTAGGAGCAGAGCCTGCCACAAATCCACAAATATAAACCTCAACCCTTTGTTTAGTAAATGAGAGCTTACTTGTAAACCTCCCTGAATTGATTCTGTTTCTGCTCAATCCCTGGCCCTGGGATTAGAGACAGCAGGACCCCAGCTGTAGATCCAGCAACACAGCTGTACATTCGGAGTTTGATAAATGTAAATGCTATGTATATATCAATACAGTTATGGTGTGGCATAGTTAAACTAAAACACTCCATGAGTCACACCTGCATCCCTTCTACCGAGGTGACTACTGTTATTCTGCTTAACATAGATTTGTCTTTTCAACAATAATATTCTATTGTAAAAACACAATATGAAACTGTGATTTGGCTTCTTTGACTTGTGTATGCCTTTAAGGCTCTCCTACATTGTTTCATGATTCCACAGCTGTTTATTTGTAAGTGCTGAACAATTTTCCATTGTCTGGAATTGCATTTCATCTATTCACCCATGGAAAGGTAGGTTCCTGGGTGCCTCCAAATTTTGGCAAGAAATAAAAGCCATGTGATATCTCTACAGATTTTTTTGTCCATTTGGGAAAGTTTTAGGTTACTCGTGAGAATATCAAGGAGGGTGATTGGTGGGTCAGATGGAGGGTGATGGCAGGTCAGATGGTAAGCATTTAACTTTACTATGAGTCATCAAATTTCATTTAAGGTGGATGAACTGCACTAGCCATGAAAATGTTGTTTTGATTGTTTTTTGTTGTTTGTTTTTATTTACTTATTGAAATATTTTTAATTAAAAAATAAGCCACAAAGACTCTGAGCAGTACTCTAAAATACAGTAAAAACTAGCAAGAATGTTAGTTACACATCTTCCTGGTGTTGAATGCTTCCTTTGATGAAGGCAGTGCTTCTCCAGAAGTTCCCACATTAGTCTAAGCTGTTCCCTCTCCCTATCTGTTATAAAGTCCTTACTGACAGAAGAACATAGAGGCAAAGCACTAATGGCATGGGTAGAATTCTTACTAAGTGCTAGTATTTTTTCTGTAACTCGTTCTAAGAATCATTTTCTCATCTTTAAAATGTGATTCATGACCAGAAACGTAGGTGTGGGAGTCAACATGTTGTGGGATCAGTCAAAGCCATGAAATATAGAATAAAATATCTTCCTCACCTGAACCTTAAATATTTTGTTTAAAAATTCCCAGGCCAGCAATCTATCACAGAATTGTAGGGAAGATTACATGCGGTAAGTAGGAAATCTTTGACAGCTATGTATTATTCAGAAGTGATTGGCAAGCTCCTCTTGAATAACTAAATAATGTTAAAATGTATTCTTTGTAAAAGTGGTTTGTGCTAGATCTCCAATATGTTACATTAAAGTAGATTATTTGAATATTTACATGAACAATTATGAACAGTCCAAAATAAATGTCAAAAATCATAGGTTTGTAAAAATACAGCTATTTGATGGAGTCACTTGAAGAATATACTTTCCGGTATCAATTAGACTAGGAAACTACTAAATTGTTAGAATTTTACCTTTTCAAGAACTTTAATATTAAAAACATTAAAAAGTAAAAAAAAATGATTCTGCAACACAGGATATAACTGTATATATTGTCTGATGTTCTTCCAAGATGATAAAAAATAAGTTGGACACAAGTTAGAAATTTCTGAGTAATTTTCCTAAAGAAGATGCAAAGATTTGATTCAGCATGGTTATATGACACAAGCTTTTATTGGTTGTCTTTACACATATCAGTTGGAAAATTTTTTAAAAATCAATTGGAGTAAAGATGTTTCTAGGACTTAGCATACTGAATTAAGTCAACTAATATATGGATAAAGATGTGAATGAAACAACACAACAGTAGTCACTGACTTTGGAGCTGTAATTTAGATTTTTGTAAGAACTAGGCTTCTCTGTTTCTTGTCCTGTGAGATAAGTAAGAGCTTCTACATTTGTGCGAGTCATGGAATGGATGGTTTCTCACTTCTGTTTGATCGTCCCTTTGGGGCTTTGGCCGTCATTGTAAAGAACTTGCTTTCCTTTCTCCTAGTTCCTTATAATAGCAGTCTTAATTTCAAATGATTTAAAAAGAATATATTGCTACAAAATACATAAATAGTCCTAATCTGAGTAAAATATTCAGCAAACAGAAATTTCAGTGAGAAAATTTCCTATCATTGAGAACTCTTTTTTTTTTCTCTGATATGTGCCTAGGTATTTTCTACAAAAATTTCTTCATCATTAAACAAGGATCAAAACATTAATATAGAAAGGTGACTTCTCTGAAATTTTATCAGAAATAGGAGCTGCATTGGTTTAATTACTATTGTTACCTAGGACTTGAAATACAAGCTGTTTTTTAGAGCATTGAAATGAAATAGAATATTTAGATATACTAAATGAAATATACCAAATGAAATAAAATAGTTTTGCATATATTTGTTTAAAGTTTTTTTATTATTTACTCATTATAATCTTATTACAAAATTTTGTTTTATGCTTACCTAGGGACATAGAAATTGAACATACTTACCTTAATTAGACAAATCTGCCAGCAGTATTTGACTTTTTATCATGGCTCACTACACAAGTCAAAATTGTAATATGCATTTTACATATGTATCCATAAATGTTAAATATATGAAAATACGACCTCTAATTTAATCAAAACATTTAATGCTCATTAAAATTACAGATTTAGGTTCCATAGTATATCTCAAAGAACTCTTGAAACCACACTTATAATTTCAGAGCTGTGCCTCACTTCTCCCAGCACATACCTCTATGCTGAAAGAATATTGCTCAGGTTCAGGTCATTGCTTCTTTTACTTTACGTCTTTTAATCTTTCAAATACAATAAAACTCTGGACTTCAGATATTATAGCAAAAATGCCTGCAGCTCATTGACATTCAGTGAAAGTCCACTGTTGAATGACTGCTTAGCTAACTATTGGTATGTTCTGCAAACCATGAAAACATCACTGGAAGTGGTCTGTGCCCATCAGTAAAAAGGGAGATGTAGCTAACCAGAATTACTATAATGATAGGTGACTGCAGGGGATTGGCACAGTGGAATTCTGATGTGCATAAAAATAAAACCAGATATGATGTGCACATTATTATTCCTAAATACCACTTCTTTATGAAAAATGATATCAGATCATGTTTCTAGGAATGTATAAGTGAGTGGAATAATAATTTCACATCCCTACAGGGAAGTCTTGCAATACTTGTCAGGAAATTATTGCTACAAAGCTTCAAACAATTAAGAGATTTATTTTTTAAGGTGAGTGAGTTTCTGTTCCAGTCACATCAAACATATTAAAAAGGATGTAGTCAGCGTGAACATTCGTATGTACTTTATGTGTGCTTGTTATGCATGGCCCTATAAAAGTATGCATCAGGGAAAGACATTACAACCTCAATTCCTTGTAAAGACAGCAGGATTTAATGGGCCAGAAAGCAGGTGTGCAATCCAAGGAGAAATTGCTCTATAACACTGCTGCACCACGGTTGGGCAGAATCATGGTTCTGTTTTTCTTTCCACTATCATTGCACAGTCTATTTAGATGCATTCTATAAAATTATGCCCAATGATCCATACTTGGGGTTGTTTCAGAATATATTATTAACAATAAATCAAGGCTCTGCCAAAACTACAGAAGTTCCTTTGAAATGCTCAATATAGAGGTGGTTATCACGTATATTTTATGGAATAATTCAGTTACCTCAAATTGAAATGTATTTATTTCTTTATGTAGTATGTTTTAATGAATGTTTAATATTCCTAGTATATAGCAGTATTTTGAAATAGATTGTGATTTTATAGGATTTTTAGACATAATTCAAAATATTTCCACTCAAAAGAACTTTTGCAGCTCAGCCACACCTTACCTCCAGAACAATCTACTCTATATTGTAAGTACAGTGGAAAGGTATTTTATGAATTTACATGGTTTTAACAATGAATATATAATTATTATAATTACATGTTAGACACATGCAAATAATGGCATTATAATTAGAATCACATTTTAATAGTTATGAAGTTATAAGAGATGATAATCAAATATCATGTGAGAAATTCCCATTAATAACAACTTGAAGTCAGCAGTACCATTTTTTATACATCTAAATTTTGTTGAAAGAATTCTAGAGAACTCTAGTAATCAAAGCAATGAAAATATCAACAATGAGAATATAAACAATAAAATATCCTTTCTCCAAAAAATAAATAAATAAATCACTGGCACCGTTAAAGTAGTATAAACAATAGCACCAGTAGAGTTACATAAAAATGATAAAATGCCAATTATGGACATAGCTGATAAGAAAATAGTATGTCACTTCCACCCCATCAGAGGCCAAGATAGCTCCCAGAAAACCAAGTAAGCCAGCCCCCAACTCCCACCCTACTCTGCCTTTGCTTACCCAGCATAACCCCAAGTTCCCCTCTTCTTCTTGTCACCTGATCCTGCCTCACACCTCTGTCAAAACCCCCTACTCCATTAGAGATCAGGCCAGCATCTCAAACTCAAGGTAAGACTGTACCCCCACCCCACCTGTGCCTGTCCAACCAAACTCCAACTGTGCCTCCTCTTCTCATCACCATATCCCACCCAATATCCCTCATGAAAGCCTTCTACCCCATCAGAAGCCAGGCAAGCTCCCTGAAAACCAGATTAGCCACCTCCACCCTCCCCTGCCATGCCTGTGCCCACCCAGCTTAACCCCAAGTGCTTCTTCTTTCCTTGTCACCTTATCTCTGGGCCCACACCTCTGCAAGAAGCCTCCAGCTCCACCAGAGGCTAGGCCAGCATCCTGAGCCCCACCCAGGTAAGACTGTCCTCTGCCCTACCCACACTCACCCAGCATAACTCCAACAGCCCCTCTTCTTGTCATCACCATATTCTGTCCACACCTCTGGTGGAAGTATTCTACCCCAACATAGGCCATGCTAGCATCCTGAACCCAAGAGACCAGACCTACTCCCAGAAAACCAGACAGAAGCCTCCTACCTCACCAGGAGCCAGGCCAGGATCCTGAATTCAGAGGAACCCAGGTCAGATCAGAAACCATGCACATAGCCAGAACTCCAGCCACAAACTTCGACAGATAACTCCTGCTGGACAAGAGACCACCTAGGCTATCAGGAGTACAGCACTATCTTCATTAGGGTTTCTATGGCTATGAAGAAAGGCCATGACCACAGCAACTCTTATAAAAGAAAAACATTCAATTGAAGCGGCTTACATTTTTAGAGCCTTAGTTATTATCATGGTGGTGTCACATGCTGGTGTGAAGGCAGATGTGGCACTGGAGCTGAGAATCCTACATCTTGATAGGCAGGCAACAGAAACTCATCTAAGTCACTGTGCTTGGTTTGAGCATATATGAAACCTCAAAGCCTGCTTCCACAATGGCACACTTCCTCCAACAAGGCCACGCCTAATCCAACAAAGCCACACCCCCTAATAATGACATTTCCTTTGGGGGCAACTTTCTTTCAAACCACTGCAAGCTCTCAATGAAGGTGGAAATCTTTTACCCAACCACAGGACATGGCAGCCAGAAGACCAGAGAGGAAACAGAAACCAAGGAAGAAAATATTTATCCAATAAAGACAAATCCAGAACTTGGCACCTAGACTTATAATCACTTCAAATCCAGATGCTTAAATGTAACCCTAAGAAGACAATAAATAAATAAATAAATAAAAGCCAGGCAATATGTCACCACCAAAGCCCAGCCATACCACTACAGCAAGCCTGAATATTTCAACACAATGGAAGCACAAGAAACAACCTTGAAACCAAATTAATGATGATGATAGAAGTTCTTAAAGAGGAAATGAATAAATTCTTTAGAGAAATTGAGGAGAAGATAATCAAAAATTGAGGGAAATCAATAAATCTCTTAAAGAATATCAAGAAAACCAAGAAAAAACAAACAAACAAACAGATGATGGAAATGAATAAAACTGTTTAAGACCTGAAAATGGAAATAGAAAAAATAAAAAAACCCCACAAACTAAGAAAATTCTGTAAATGGAAAATCAAGGAGAGTGAATGGAGCTACAGATGCAAGCATCACCAACAGAATACAAGTGGTGGAAGAGAATATCTCAGGTGTTAAAGACCTGAGAGAAGAAATAGATATACTGGTCAAAGAAAATGCTAAATCTAAAAAATTCTTGATTTAAAACACACAAGAAATCTGGGACACTGAGAAAAACCCAAACTTAAGACTAATAGGAATAGAAGAAGATGAAGATTCTCAGCTCAAAGGCCCAGAAAATATTTTTAACTAAATCATAGATGAAAATTTTCCTAACCTAAAGAAGAACATGCCTATAAAGGTACAGGAAGCTTATAGAACACCAAATATATTGGACCAGAAAGAAAAGCTCCCTTGCCACATAACAATCAAAACACTAAACATGTAGAACAAAGAAAGAATATTAAAAACTGCAAAAGAAAAAAGCCAACCTATAACATATAAAGGCAGACCTATTAGAATTACTTCCAACATCTCAATGGAGGCACTAAAATCCAGAAGGGCCTGGACAGATGTTCTGCAGACTCTAAAAGACCATAGATGGCACCCAAGACTTCTATAGCAAGCAAAACTTTCAATCACCTTAGATGGAGAAAACTAGATATTTCACGATAAAGTCAAATTTAAACTATATCTATCCACAAATCCATCCCTCAAAAGGTACTAGAATGAATACTCCAAACCTGAGGAGGTTAACTACATCCACAAAAACACAGGCAATTGTAGCTGGAGTTTTCTCCAGTCCTGCAGGACAAATCTCTCTCACCGGCCAGTCCCCACAGCCACTTTGACCCAACCAAGTAACATATAGAGACTTATATTGTTTAAACTTTTGGCCTAATGGCTCAGGCTTCTCGCTATCCAGTTCTTACATCTTAAATTAATCCATTTCTATAAATCTATACCTTACCACGTGGCTCATGCCTTACTGGCATCTTCACATGCTGCCTGTCACGGTGGCGGTGGCTGGCAGTGTCTCCTCCCCTTCCTGTTCTCTCAATTCTCTTCTCTATTAGTCCTGCCTATACTTCCTGCCTGGCCTCTGGCCAATCAGTGTTTTATTTATTGACCAATCAGAGCATTTGACATACAGACCATCCCACAGCAGGCAATACATAATCTTGCACCAGTATAACCTAAAGAAGGATAACACACACACACACCATGACTACAACCATCAATTACAACAAGGTAACAGGAATTAACAATCATTGGTCCTTGATATCAATGGACTCAATTCTCTAATAAAAAGACACAGACTAACAGAATATATATGAAAACAAGACACATCCTATGCTGCATACAAGAAACACATCTCAACATCAAAGATAGAAAATACCTCAGTGTAAACAGTTGGAAAAAGATTTTCCAAGCAATGGGCTCCAAGAAGCAAGCTGGTGTAGCTATTTTAATATCTAATAAAATAGATTTCAAACCAAAATTAATTAAAAGAGTTGGGGGGAGAACACCTGATACTCAACAAGGGAAAAATCCACCAAGATGGCATCTCAATTCTCAGAATCTATGACCCAAACACAAGGGCACCAACATTTGTAAAGGAAACACTACTAAAGCTTAAATCACACATTGACCCTCACACATTGATAGTGGGAGATTTCAATACCCAACTCTCACCAATGGATGATGGATCATCCAGACAAAAACTCAATAGAATATTAGAGCTAACAGACATTATGACCCAAATGAACCTGACAAATATCTATAGAACATTTCACCCAAACACAAAATAATACACTTTTTTTTCAGCACCACATGGAACATTCTCCGAAATTGATCATATACTCAGTCACTAAGCAAGTCTCAACAGATGCAAGAAAATTGAAATAACCCTCTGCACCCTATCAGACCACCATGGATTAAAATGTCAACAACAGCAGAAACTACAGAAAGCCTATAAACTCATGGAAAATGTATAACTCTCTACTAAATGACCACTGGGTCAAGGAAGAAATAAAGAAATAAAAAACTTCATAGAATTCAAATTGAATGTACAATGTACCTAATCTTATGGGACACAATGAAAGTGGTGCTAAGAGGAAAGTTCATAGCACTAAGTGCCTTCATAAATAATTTGGAGAGATCTCATATTAGAGACTTAACAGCAAGCATGAAATCTATAACAAAAAATGCAAACACACCCAATAGGAGTATGTAGACAGCAGGAAATAGTCAAACTGAGGGACTGAAATCAATAAAATAGAAACACAGAGAACAATGCAAAGAATCCATGAAACAAAGAGTTGGTTCTTTGAGAAAATCAACAAGATAGACAAACCCTTATCCATACTAAATGAGAGAGACAGAAAGCATGTCCAAATTGACAAAATCAGAAACAAAAAGGGAGACATAGTAAGAGACACTGAGGAAATTCAGAGAATCATTAGGTCATACTTCAGAAAACCTGCACTCCACAAAATTGAAAAATCTCGAAGGAGTTGACAAATTTCTTGATAGATACCACTTACCAAAGTTAAATAAAGATCAGTAAACACTGTAAATAGGCCTATAACCCCTAAGGAAATAGAAGTAGTAATTAGAAGTTTCCCTACCCAAAAAAGCCCAGGGCTAGATGATTTTAGCCCAGAATTCTCCCAGTCTTTCTAAGAAGAACTAATACCAATACTCCTCAAATTATTCCACACAATAGAAACAGAAGGAACTATGCCAAATTCTTTCTATGATGTCACAGTTACCCTGAGATCCAAACCACACAAAGACTCAACAAAGAAAAACAATTACAGACCAATTTCCCTCTTGAACACTGATTCAAAAATACTCAATAAAATACAAACTGAATCTAAGAACACATTAAAAAGATCATTCACTATGACCAAGTATACTTCATCCTAGAAATGTAGGGATAGTTCAACATACGAAAATCTGTCAATCTAATCCACCATATAAAATTGAAAAAAAAAACACATGATCATTCTTTTAGGTGATGAAAAAGCCTTTGACAAAATCCAACAGCCCTTCATGATAGAAGTCTTGGAGAGATCAGGAATACAAGGGACACACCTAAGCATAATAAAGGCAATGTACTGTAAATCTATAGCCAACATCAAATTAAGTTGAAAGAAACTCAAAGCAATTGCACTAAAACTAAGAACAAGACAAGCCTGTCCACTCTCTCCATCTCTATTCAATATAGTTCTTGAAGTTCTAACTAGAGAAATAAGACACTAAAGGGAACCAAGGGGATAAAAATGGGAAAAGAAAAAGTCGAAATATCACTATTTGCAGATGACATGATAGTATACATAAGCATCCCCCTAAATTTTACTAGGAAACCCCTACAGTTGATAAACACCTTCAGCAAAATGGGTGGATACATGATTAACTAAAAAAAAAAAAAAGTAACCTTCCTATAAACAAATGACAATCAGGCCTAGAAAGACACTAGGGAAACAACACCCTTAACAATAGCCACATACAATATAAAATATCACGTGATAACTCTCAACAAGCAAGTGAAAGACTTGTATGAAAGAACATTCAAGTCTTTGAAGAAGAAAACAGAAGATGATATCAGAAAATGGAAAGATATCTTGTGTTCATGGATCAGTAAGATTAACATAGTAAAGAATGACCATCCTACCAAAAGCAATCTATAGATTCAATGCAATCCCCATCAAAATTCCAACACAATTCTTTACAGATCATAAAGAATAATATTCAACTTCATATGAAAAAAAAAACAGAATAGCTAAAGCAATTCTGTACAATAAAACAACTTCCATAGTTATCACCATCCCTGATTTCAAGCTCTACTTTAGAGCTATAATAATAAAAAAACTTATGGTATTGGCATAAAAGAGAGTGGTTGTACAATGGAATCAAATTGAAGACACAGATATAAATCCATATATTTATGAACACCTGATTTTTGATAAAGAAGCCAAAATTATGTAATGGAAAAAGGAAAGCATCTTCAACAAATGTGCTGATCTAACTGAATGTCTGCATGTAGAAGAATGCAACATAAAACCAGATACACTGAACCTGATAGAGGAGAAAGTGGGAAATAGCTTTGAATGCATCCATACAGGACACAGCTTCCTGAATAGTGCAGGTACTAAGATCAACAATTAATAAATGGGACTCTGTGAAACTAAAAAGATTCTGTAAGGCAAAAGTCATGAACAATAGGATAAAATGGCAGCCCAGAGAATGGGAAAAGATCTTTACCAACTCACATCTGACAGAGGGCTGATTTAAAGAATATATAAAAAAAAACCTCAAGAAACTAGACATCAACAAACCAAACAATGCAATTAAAAATGGGGCACAGATCTAAACAGAGAATTCTCATCAGCAGAATCTCAAATGGCCAAAATACATGCAAAGAAGTGTTCAACATCCTTATCCATCAGAGAAATGTACATCAAAACTACTCTGAGATTCCATCTTACACCTGTCAGAATGGCTATGCTAAAAAACACAAGTGACAACTCATGCTGGAGAGGATGTGGAGTAAGGGGAACTGTAGATGTAACCGTCTTATTAAATAAGAAACACAGAGCCAATTACAGAGTTAAAAGCCCAAGAGGTCAGAGCAATAGCTGAAAGCTGAGACTTAAAACAGCCTTTCTTACCCTTTGCTGCCGCTATCGTCCTTCCCCTCAGAAAGAGGCCTACTTCCTGTGTGTCTGTCTTTTTATTGACTTTCTGTTCTGCCTTCTCATAGGTTGTAAACCCAACCACATTACCTGCTTGTCACTGCCTGTCTATACAGACCTCCAGGTCTTCTATGGTTGGTATTGAGATTAAAGGCATGTGTCTCCATGCTGGCTGTATCCTTGAACACACAGAGATCTGCCTAGCTCTGCCTCCCAAGTGCTGGGATTAAAGGCGTGCGCTACCACCACCTGGTTTCTGCTATGGCTTGCTATTAGCTCTGACCCCCAGGCAACTTTATTTATTAACATACAAATAAAATCACATTTCAGTACAAATAAAATATCACCATAGGGAACACTCCTCCCATTGCTGGTGGGAGTGCAAACTTGTACAGCCACTTTGGAAATCAATATGGTAGTTTCTCAGAAAATTGGGAATTGATGAACCCAAGATCCAGCTATACCACTTTTGGCCATACATCCTACCACAAGGATACTTGCTCAACAATGTTCATAGCAGTTTTATTCATAATAGCCAGAACTTGGAAACAATCTAGATGTCCCTCAACTGAAAAATGGATAAAGAAAATGTGGTACATTTACACAACAGAGTATTACTCATTGAAAAACAATGACATCATGGAATTTGCAGGCAAATGGATGGAACTAGAAAGAAATCATCATGGGTGAGGTAACCCAGATCCAGAAACACCAACATAGTATATATTTACTTATAAGTGGATATTAGCTGTAAAGGATAACCATGCTACAATCCGCAGACCCAGAGAGGCTAAGTAATAAGGAGGGCTCAAGAGGGGAAGTTCAGAACTCCCTGGGAAAAGGAAATAGAAGAAATTTTGTGGGTGGATTGGGGGTGGGTGGGGATGGAAATATGAGGGATCAGGTGAAGGGAGGATGGAGGGGAAAGTACTGAAAGGATAGACTGGAAAGGGGACATTTTGCGGTGAGTTAGAAACCTGGTACAAGGGAAGCTCCTAGGATTCTACAAGGATATCCCCAGCTAAGATTCCAAGCAACAGGGAATACATAGCCTGCTCTGGCTATTTCCTGTGACCAGGCAAGTCTTATACTTGTGGGATTGGGACACCAACATTTGACCATTGTAGCTGGAGTTTTTTCTAGTCCTGCCCAGCCCCATGGACCCCACAACTGCTTGTAAAATGATCACTCTGAAGCTCATATTAATTAAACTGCTCGGCCATTAGCTCAGACCTACCACTGTCTAGCTCTTACACTTAAACTCAGCCCATTTATATTAATCTATACCTTGCCACATGGCTTGTGGCTTACCGGTAACTTACATCTTGCTACTCATCGCAGCAGCTGGCAGCATCATCTGACTTAACCTTCTTCCACCCAGCATTCTCCTCTCTCCTTGTCCCGCCTACACTATCCTTCCTGCCTGGCTACTGGCCAATCAGCGTTTTATTTATCAATCAATCATAGCAACACATATTCACAGCATATAGGACATCCCATAGTCTGTCCTACCTATGGGATGTGCTGGGCTAAGTGTGGCACAGAGATTGTGGGAGTAGCCAAGCAATGATTGATTCAGTGTCAGTCCTATGCCACTAGAGTGAGTCCACCCCTGTTACTACCTGGAGTACCAGAACCATTCCAGAGGTTGGATGGCCCAGAGACCTAGGATAGAACCAAACATGACTGGAGGGGAAAAAAGCCATTGTAATGATGCCTAATGATGTTCTGTCATACTCATAGATTGGTGCTTAGCCTAATTGCCATCAGAAAGGCTTCATCCTGCAACTAATGGAAACAGATGCGGAGACCCACAGCCCAAACATTAGGCCAATGTCAGGGAATTCTGTTTAAGAGAGGGAGGAAGGATTGTAGAAACCAGAAGGGTCAAGGATATGACAAGAAAACCCACACAATCAACTAATAATGGCTCATAGAAGCTCACAGAGACTGAACCAACAACCAAGGAGCCTGTATGGGGGCTAACCTAGGACCTCTGCACATGTGACAGTTGTGTAGCTTGGTCTTCTTATCGTACTCCTTACAGTGGGAGCAGGGGCTGTCCCTAATACTTTCACTGGCTTTTAGGACCCTATTCCTCATCCTGGGTTGCCTTGCCCAGTCTTAGTACAAGGGGAGATGCTTAGTCTTATGGCAACTTGATATGTCATGTTTTGTTGATAACCATGAGAGGTCTGCCATTTTCTGAATAGAAATGGAGGAAGAGAGGAATGGGGTAGGCAGAGGGGAGGTTGGGACAGAGATTGGGAGAAGAGGGAAGGGAAATTTGTGGTTGAGATATAAAACAAATTAATTAAAAAAAAGGAAATAGTATGTCAGCATAGTTTTCTCTGGGGAATGTTTGAAATTAAGCAAGATGCTAAAATAATTTGTACTTTCTGATTAAAGTGTTGTGAGAATTATCCTTCAAATAAGTGAAGTGCATCTGAAGATTTAATTTTCAAAATGCTGATCACTGCGTGTGGTGATTTGAATGAGCAATATCCTCTATAAACTGAGACATTTGAATGCTTGATTCCTAGTTGGTGGTACTGTGGGGGGAGGCTTAGGTGATGCAGTCTTGCAAGAGGAAGTGTGTTGTTGGGGTTGGCTTTGATAGTTTAAAACCTCATCTTATTGCTCTCTTTGATTCATGCTTGTATCTGAGCTCTCAGTTTGCTGTTCCTGCTACCATGCCCACAAGTGCTGCTATGTCTCTATACCATAATGGACACTTACTCCTTTGGAATAACTATCAGATAAACGTTTCTTTATATAAGTTGCCTCTGGCTATAGTGTTTTATGACAGCAACATCAAAGAAAATAATACATATAGTGACAAAGAAAGCATATGACTTGTCTAAGTTTGGAAACATTTACCAATGGCCACAATAGAGGATCCATATGTTTAAGGCACACCCATGATATCTAATGTTTGGTAAATCTATTGTTGCATTAAGACATAAATGAATGGCCATTAACCTTGGATAGAATACAGATGACAGACCAGAGGATGAGTCTACCAATGTCCAACTTGGCAAACCAGTGACTTTATTGTCACACTTCACCTACAGAGCACAGATTAGAGATTACTAACGGGACCATGAGTGACTAAAAACCAGTTACTTCACTACAAAAGTCTGATCTCATCACAGATAATAAATATATGTACAAGTCAAGATAAAAATTCCCCTTTCAGTTAACTTTCTACTTCTAGTTCTACTTTTGGTTAACTTACACTGTAGCATCTCCAAAGATCATTTTCAGCCTGGAGAGTGTAAGAAGTGGAGAGTACCCGACTCTAGGTTAGGATCCCAAGATGTTCCCTTCCTCAGTCTCCTGGGGAGTGCGAAGGGCTCCATTGCCATCAGTGATCTCTGGCTACTATGGCTTTGCTCCTTTTATTCATTGTTATGGCTCTTAGATCTAGGAATGATCTGCTACATAGTGGTAATGGAGTAGACATGTTATACCCAGAAGAAAAACAGGCCATATTGTAGTAGGTGTTGAACACATATATCTGAAAATTAAAAGCCAGCCTACTCAACAATCAGTACTGTTAAAATTAATTATCAACCCATAGGAAAAAAAATGAAATTACTCTATATCTCTCACTTTGCACCAAAAAAATCAACTCAAGTTAGACTGAAGACCATCTTTTAAAACCTTTAATGCCAAAATTGCTAGAGGAAATTTAAATGAAAACATTTTGAGCTATAGATGTATGAGTTATTTTTATCATTTGTTGTGATGAAATACCTTGACAAAAATAACTTAAGAGTAAAGGTGTTGATTTTGCTTCATAGTTCTAGGGTACAATCTGAAATAGTGTATAAGCCATGCTGTGGGAGTTTGAGGCAGTGGTTATAGGGACAGCAAAAAGGCAGAGCATAATGAATGCTAACTCGAAGCTCACTTTCTCCTTTTCATTCAGATCATGACCCCAGCCCAAGTTCTGGTACTGCCCAGAGATAAAGTGAGTTGTTGCATCTCGATTAGCATAATTTAGATAATTCCTCACAGTCATGTACAGAGGCTAAGCTAATCTGTATAACTGCATGTGGGTCAAGAAGTTGGTATTCTAAGTTATTCTGTATTCTGTCAAATTGACAATCAATAACATTGAAACTCAACCCCTTGTCAACTTGACCTTCAATCATCACTTTTAATCCATAATCATATTCCACTTGTCTCCATAGATTCATGTCCCGCTCATAATGCAAAATATATTCTTCCAATCATCAAAATTCTCCACATTCTTTTAAAGTTCCAAATATCTTTTAAAATTCCTAGGTTCAAGGTTTTTTTGTTTTGTTTTTTTTTTTTTTTGACTCCAGGTAAGCTCTCTGAACTCCTATAAAATAAACAAATGCTAGTTCCATAGCTCCCATGTACACTGGCACAGAACACACATCCCACTGCAGAGAAGGAAGGAAAAGCAAGGAGTGATTGGACCAAAGCAATCAGAAATGTAGATGGAATACTAAATCTTGTTGCAGCATGTTGGTTGTCTTATGACAGAATCATCTAGGCTCCAAAGGCTTACTAAGCATTGCTCTATCAGTTCTGCTGCATGCAGTTCACATAGACTTTTTCTTGTGCTGACTCCACATCTACAGTTTCCTCTGTAGATGATCCAATGACAACTCCAGGATTCTGGGATCTCCATTGCAATAGGCTTCACCTTCACAGTTTCATGTAATGGCCTCAGGATTTCTGTGCAGTGGCTCAAACTCTGCCACACATTGTCTGGACTCTGGTTCTCTGAAACCATGGCTGAATACTTCATAACACCATTAGCCTTTGGGGGGTGCATAAAAAATCATCACTATATGGTACTTTCAAGTTCCTTTGTGAGATTGATATGGAGCATAACTCAATGGGCCTCTGTTGGCTGAATCAGCAAAATAACTTTCTTAGTCCATTATTTTTCAGTATGGATTCCCCTAATCTTCATTCTCATTCCAGGTTTTCTCCTTTAAAGCGAGTCTGTGTTTCCTCAATTTGAGCCTTTAGGTGGGTGTGACTTTGATGGGGTATCTTTCCTACTGTTTGGTTGTAGAGCAGGAGTTTCCTCTGTAACAATTACAGCTGCTTTATTTCAGTACCTGCCTTGGCTATAATTTTAAATTTTCTCATGGCCTTTACATTGACAAATATATTTTTTTGCATCTTTCTGCCTGATATTTCTCTGTTTCTTTACAAGCTTGAATGAGTTTAGTGAACTTTACCCATGCCACAGTCTGGAAGGTCTACTCTCTTGAAATATTCTCCTCTGAAACATTAATTCACTACCTTAAAATTCAGTCTCTCCCAGGTTTGTTGGACACAAACCAAATACAACCACACTGTATCAGAGTATCACATGAGCAGTGTGATGGCTTGAATCAAAATTGCCCCCCATAGGCTCATATATTTGAATGCTTAGGAAATGGCACTATTTGAAAGGAGTAAGAGGTACAACCTTGTTGAAGTAAGTGTGGCCTTGTTGAAGTAGGTGTGGCCTTGTTGGGGTAAGTGTGGCCTTGTTGGGATAGGAGTGGTCTTGGAGGAAGTGTGTCACTGGGTGTGGGATGACTCATCCCTAATAGGCTTGAGGGCCAGCTGGCCCAAACAAGTAAAAAAGATACGTTCTGAGAGCCAACCTGGGTCTGTTTAAGAGCCTTAGCAACAGCAGCTAAGACATGATCTGGAGATGACCTGGACCAATGAGAGGCAACCATGTCACACCAGCAGATGTATATTCGTCAGACCTCTCCCCAGGGTGGAATGGAGGGTATATAAGGCTTTCCTCTTCCTGAATAAACTGAGCTTGTTGTTTCAACATTTTCCCTGAGTCTGTGTGGTTTGACTCTGTGCCTACTTGGCCCCCTCCCCCAAAGGGAACAACAGCACAGGACCCTGTAACAACTGGGGATGGGCTTGGGGGTTTCAAAAGCTCAAGCCAGTCCCTGTGTCACTCTCTCTGATGCCTGAGGATCTGGATGTAGATCCCCTTTGTAATACATATAAATTCTATTGATTGTCTTCCTCTAGAGAAACCTGACTAATTTAGGAAGGTAAAAGAACACATTGCTGTGAAAATGGAAAGAGAATTACCAGGAACAAAAGAATACAACTTCTGGAGGAGAGAGGTATGAGATAGGAGCAGAGGGAGAGGACTGACAAAAAATATGCATAAAATATTCTAACAAAACCTGTACTTTGTATGCTAACTAAAACAAAACAAACTTTACATATATATAATAATAATGTACATATATATCTTGAAAAACTAAAAT
>CABHPP010142683.1:8586-37376 GCA_902168425.1 Peromyscus attwateri
TTCTTTCTTTCTTTCTTTCTTTCTTTCTTTCTTTCTTTCTTTCTTTCCTTCCTTCCTTTCTTTCTCTCTTTCTCTCTTTCTCTCTTTCTCTCTCCCTCTCTCTCTCTCTCTCTCTCTCCCTCTCTCTCTCTCTCTCTCTCTCTCTCTCTCTCTCTCTCTCTCTCTCTTTCTTTCTCCGAGACAGAGTTTCTCTGTGTAGTTTTGGTGCCTGTCCTGAATCTCGCTCTGTAGACCAGGCTGGCCTCAAACTCACAGAGATCCGCCTGCCTCTGCCTCTCAAGTGCTGGGATTAAAGGTGTGTGTGCCGCCGCCGCTGCCGCCGCCGCCACCACCACCACCACCACCAACTGGCTCATTTTCTTTTAAAGGGGCACACAGCTAAGAGATTACCTTGAATGTCAGAGGAGACTTGGACTTTGGATTTTTGAAGTGTAGGGACTATTAAAAGGCATGGGACCAGTGAGATGGCCTTCAGGCTGAGGACCTGATTCTATCCCCAGGACTCACATGGTACAAGGAAAAAACCAAATCCTACAAGTTCTCTGACCTCCACATATGCACTGTCACACACACACACACACACACACACACACACACACACACACACAGAGTAAAGAAATAAATAAAATGTAATTAATTTCTTAAAAAGACTATGTAAGAACTTTTAAATTGAAATGAATGTATTTGCATTATAAGATGACTTAAGCCTGTGCTGGCCAGGAAAAAAAAATGAAATATATCCCACAGATGATGTGTTTAAACATTTGGTTCTCAAGTGGTGGTGATGTTTAGAGAGGTTATGGAAACTTTAGGAGATGGGGCCTCTGTGTAGGAAATGGATGAATGGGATTGGGCTCTGCGGTTTTATAACCCCGCCCCTCTTTCCGTCCATTTTCTTTTTCCTGACTGCAGACTGCAGTGTGACCAATGTGACCTCACCTCTACTACCTCCCATTCCTCCGCGGGCTGTATCCCTTTGTCTTAGCCAAGTTTCTATTGCTGCGGCAAAACACCATGACCAAAAGCAACTCGGGGAGGAAAGGGTTTATGTTCCTTACATTTCCTCATGGTGAATCACTGAAGGAAGTCAGGGCAGAACAGGACAGAGTTCCTGAGTCAGGAGCTATTGAAGAGGCCATGGAGGGGTGCTGCTTACAGGCTTGCTCTTCGAGCCTTGTTCAACCTGCTTTCTTATATAACCCAGGACCACTAGGCCAGGGGTGGCACCACCCACCATGGGCTGGGCCCTCCTGCATCAATCCCTAGTTAAGAAAATGCCCTACAGGCTTGCCTGCAGCTGATCTTAATGGAGGCGTCTGTCTTCTCCACTGAGGCTGCCTCCTCTCAGAGGCATCTAGCTTGTGGTCAAAGTGCTAAAAAAAAAAAAAAAAAAAAAGTCAGCACACCCTTCTTAAGCCACAAGTCAGAATAAACCCGTCCTTAGAGTTGCTTTTGTGACGTAGTTTGTCACAATGAGAAAAATAACTAATACAGGAAGTCAGCTAGGTCCTTCCTGAATGTATAGCATCACGTGTTAACCCCATGGTGAGAGACGCAAACTGAATTTCAAATGACACACAGGCACCCTGTAAGGAGGTAGGGAGACATCTTTCTCTTCCTTGCCCCATGTGATTCCCTTTCCCCATAGAATGCTAAGGGTGGCCACCGTCTTTGATGGGTGACGTTACAAGGCTCTTCCATGGGTTCTAGAACAGCATCCCGCTATTATTGTAGAGACTGTTTCTACTTCTATGAGACATGAGGTCTGGGTAGATTAATTGTGAAAGTAACAGGAATGCTGTTAGGATGGAAGAAGACTTAGTGGCCCCTGCAGGACTGCACACCCACAGACATTTGAGGGCGAGCTATCTGATGGGACCGGAAAAGCAAACAAGGAGCGGCGTATGCGTTTCAAGTGAGTTTGGCTTACAATAGACGAGGAATTCACCCTGGATTGACTTTTCCTGGGAATTTACCAGTGGGAAAGGCTTTTATGTTGTTCAATTCTCAGCCACCTCCCCCCCCCCCACCCCCGCTGTAGTTTTATTTGGACTTTTGAAAGTATTTTTCTCTGCTGACAGATTTTGGACACTGTGATTAGATGTAATTTCAAATGGGAACCAGACCCAGAGAGTGAGGATGTGTCCCAGGGTGTAGGACAGCCTTGAAGTTAAGTTGATTAATGACCCGTTAGACGCCATAATGATCCATTATAGAGTCTCTTCAGAGGGATGGCTTAACTGCATAGATCTTTGGTCCTGGGAAGATACAGCGAGAACCAGTGGTGAGCACCAAGGGGCTGTTAATCTCCCTTAGCTGGACAGTCCGTCCTCTGTGATGAGGACTTAGTCAAATTCAGTTGTTAAAAATAATGAAGCCTAGGAAGGTTGGTGTGACTCTCGACATTTCTACTAAAGCACATGAGACGGAAAACATTCATCCAAACCTCAGCCACTCATCTACGCTCTTACTAGAAAAAAAAAGGTACTAGTCTGGTATCCTAGTCACTTTCTGTTGCTGTGATAAAGACATCATGACCAACAGCAACTTGGGAAAGAAAGGCTTTATTTGGCTCTCACAACCCAGTCACTGTCCACCACTGCAGGAAGTCAGGCAGGAACCTGGCGGCAGGAGCAGAAGCAGAGGTCATGGTGGGATGCTGATTACTGGCTTGTTCCCATGGCACGCTTTCTTACACAACCCAGGACCACCTGCCGCCGGTGGCATCACCCACTGTTGGCCGTGTACTCCCACAGGAAAATGTCTCAGACTTTCTGATGGTCAGTCGGATGGAGAAACCTCAGTTGAGGTTCCCTTTTCCCAGACACGTCTAGGGTGTGTCAACTTGACAAAAGCCAATGGGACATCTGGTCAGAGCCGTTGGGGACAATTTCCTAGACTGAGGGAGCGGAATGTTGAAAGGCATCTCATTGTCTGTGCTTTCGTTTCCTACCATTAGGAACAAGAAACACACACACACACACACACACACACACACACACACACACACACACATCTAGACAGGAGCTGGTGAGGCAAGATGGCCTCCTCTTCTTGCCCCTCCCTGCTTCCGATCCTGTGGCTCTGGCTAGCCAGTGTCATTCTGGCCTGGGGAAGGGTAGGTAGACTTATGTACAGCTTGGCTGTTGGGACCACTCCACTTGAGTGGAGCCTTATCTTCAGTCTCTTCTGGCTCACCTGAGAGGAGCCCCAAGATTCTGTTTTAGAATTGGAGACTCTGACTCCAAGATTCAGTTTAAATCCAGGTGTTTGTCAGCTCGTACCAATAAAATGGCGCAGGGTTCTCCTTGGGACGGACCAGGTGTGTTCACTCCTCAGGGAGATCAGGTGAGAGAAATGGTCCTGATAGGGTCCGGGTTGGGAACTTTACTACAAAGTTCAAATACTTTTGAGGGGTGGGTGGGTTATTTCCTGCCATCTTTTTTTTTTGCATTTATTTAATTTATTATTAGTGGTGTGTGTGTGTTGTGTGTATGGTGTATGTGTGTGTTATGTGTATGGTGTGTGTGTGTTGTATGTGTGTGGTGTGCTGTGTGTGTGTATGGTGGTATGTGTGTGTATGGTGTATGTGTGTGTTATGTGTATTGTATATGTGTGTATATGGTGTGTGTGTGTGTATTGTGTGTGTGTATGGTGTATGTGTGTTTGGTATGTTGTGTGTGTGTGTATGTGTATGGTGTGTATATAGTGTATGTGTGGTATGTTTGTGTGTGTGTGTGTGTGTGTGTGTGTACACATGCACTGCACGCATGTGCTTGTCAGCAAACATGTGGAAGTCAGAGGATAATGTTGGGAATCTGGCTCTCTCCTTCCACTCTGGTCTGGTGATTGAATCCAGGATCTCATGTTTTCGAGGGAATGGCCCCACAGGGTCACACCATTGAGTGCTTAGTTACCAGGGAGTGGAATTTTCCTTTTAGAAGGGATTAAGAGGCGTTGTTGGAGGAAGTGTGTCACCGGGGGTGGGCTTTGAGGATAAAATAAGCCCATGCCAAACCCAGAGTCTCTCTCTGCCTATGAGTAGGGATGTAGCTCTCAGCCTGCTCCACTGCCTGCCTTTATGCCCCACCATGATGAGAATGAACTAACCCTCTGAAACTGTGAGCAAGCCCCAATTACATGCTTTCTTTCATTAGAGTATCCTTGGTCATGGTGTCTCTTCACGGCAATAGGACAGTGACCAAGACACTGGCTGAGTCATCTTCCTGGCCCCATCTCTCTGTCTTTGGGAACAGGGTCTTAAGTAGCCTAGACTGGCCTTTGCCCCTGATGCTCCTGCCTCCACTCCCAAATGCTGGAATTACAGGTGTGTACCTCACCTGGTTATTTTCTGCATTTGAAAGCTGTGGAAATGTCTTGCAAGAGGTTGTCCAGCTCACAAATTCTCCAAAGAAAAATCAAGAAAGAAAAAGAGCTTTGAAAAAGTTAGAACTGTTTTTTTTTAAAATTTCTTTATTTTGAATAGTGTTCTGCCTGAATGTATGTCTGCGCACCAGAAGAGGATCCCAGATCTCACTATAGATGGTTGTGAGCCACCATGTGGTTGCTGTGAATTGAACTCAGGACCTCTGGAAGAGCAGCCAGTGCTCCTAACCTCTGAGCCATCTCTCCAGCCCTGTAGAACTGTTTTTATGACATGAAAACTAGCAAAACGTATGTATGTATGTCTATATTATTTTATGTGTGTGAGTGTTTTACCTGTGAGTGTGTACCATGTGAATGCCTGGTAACTGCAGATGTCAGAAGAGGGCATCAGATCCCCTGGACCCAGAGTTACAGCTAGGTGCAAGCAGCCATGTGGTACTGGGAATTGAACCTGTGTCCTCTGCAAGAGCAGCCAGTGCTCTTAACCACTGAGCCATGTCTCCAGCCCTTATAAATACATTTTGAGTAAGATTTTATGACTGTAAATGGCCTCCCTGCTTGGTGAGTAACTATTGCTATTCCAGTGATAGGAAAAGTGTGAAATGAGAGACTATTCCAAAGTAATGGCAATATTACTCTATTCAGTGAGTGTAATACATTCTTTATTTTAACCATAAAGAGCTGTACACTTTATATCATCAGAAAATGAATTTCTCTCTGTCCTCAGCCATTTAAAGGATATTGGGTGGAAGGGGTGCCTAAGTATTCCTTTACCCACAGTTCCCTCCCATGTGCCTTGAGCCAATCTTTTCTGTCACCCTACAGTCTAGCTACTGCTGCCTACTTTGTGTGACTGGCCGCTCAGTGTGACACAGTTCTTTGCTTTCAAGGCTCCTCCTGAAAATCCAGAGGAGCGGTGGGGGCAGAGAGGAGGATGAAGGTAAGAACTGAGAAAAGGCAGCAACTATACTACAAGCAGCAGGGAATCTCAGTTCATCCTGATAACTTCCGCTCCCCCATTTCAAGACCACCCCCCCACACACACACACACTAAAAAATTATGGAAATCGACAATTAGAGAGCTGATCTTTTGTGTATAGGGAAAACCCTTCAAGTTACTCCTTACCTAGGACCAAAAATGAAGGGAGCCAGACTTCTGAGAACAAACAGATGGACAGATTAAACACCTCCCGTGTTCTAATAGCCTGCGTTAAAACCCCTTAGCTAGAACATAAACAGAGATACTCATCAAGGTGGACCGCTTTTAGCACAGAAGCATGTGATTTGGGAGTGAGTAGGATACTACCCGGAAACTGTCTTGTCCTAACAAGAGGGAACCAGAGCTCTCCAGTCATTACAAACCTCATTTAGAGGGCCAAGCCTCATCCCAGGATGTTTCTCTCCTGATACAGATCAACTTTCTTATGTGACTTACGTTAATGAATGCCTAACGTGAAATTGAGCCTATCTTTGTTTTAAAAGATGGCTTGTTATTAGTGTTTAGGCAAGGATCCTCTGGAGAAGTGGGTAGGGCCAGGGTGGCTCACCTACCAACCAGAGTAGGCTGAACAGTACAGCGGGATGTTCCTGGTATCTTGACTAAAGGGCCCTCTTCCAAGCTCTCCTGCTAGGACCCACAGGCATCTCTTGACTCTAACGGCTCAGGTCTTTCCTTTGATGTCTTGCGTTGGATCACTTTTATGGAGCATCTTGTTTCTTATTAGTGTTGTCTCTTCCCGCTCGGCTCCTGCCTATAGGTGTGGACCCTGAGCTGCCCATGGAAGCATGAATATTCTGTGATACAGATGACTTGGATGGTAAAATGAAGTAGGAAAACATGGTCTTGAAGTCAGACAGACCTGGCTTTCACTGTTGCCGGTGTCGCCAATTGGTGGTCTGACCCCATGTGGCACTTCTCTGAGGAAGTTTCCGTTTTAGTAAAAAGAAGATACTCATATTCATCACAAAGTATGGTTCTGATTGAAAATGGTGGCGATAGTTCCACAATACTGGGACTGTACCTTCTTTTTTAATTTTTAATTTTTTTTTGAGACAGGGTTTCATGTAACCCAGACTGCCTTTGAATTCACTCTGCAACTGACAGTGATAATGAGCTCTTGGTCTTCCTGCTTCAGCTTCTAAGAGCTAAGATTACAGGTGTGTTCCAGTGTGCCCAGTCTGTGTGGTGCTTAGGACCAAACCAGGGATGCTCCCCAAATGAGAAATATCCCCAGCCCAGTGTTATCGTCTGTGGCTTTCTTGAACCTTAGTAGCTCTTGGTTATTTTTTTGTAAATCAATATGAACAAAATCAATATGAAACAAAATGAACAGACAAACAAAACTACAAAATAAAACCTAACAGTTTTGGGTAAATGTATTGTTTTTATTAAAAAAAATCAGTAAATATAAAACTAAGGCCATTTGTTCGCTTGCTTTTTTCTTTTGTTTTGTTGTTCGTTTTTGTTTGAGATACGGTCTCACCATGTAACTCTGGCTGGCCTGGAACTTGAAATATAGAATAGGCTGGCCTTGAACTCCCAGAGATCTGTCTGTTTCTGCCTCCCATGTGCTAGGTTTAAAGACATGTGGCACCATGGCCAGCTTTGAAACTAAGTTTAACGTTAGGAAGAGAACGGGGCAGGCTCGGAAGACGGAGACTTGCCAAATCCAGAAGGGCCTGTTATTTTTATTGGCCTGGTCTTTGCTGGAGCCAAGTTGGAAGCTATGGCAGGAAAAAGAAACCACTCAAGAATGGAAAGGGACAGGCTGAAGAGCTATCTCACAGTTAAGGGCACTGACTGCTCTCGCTAAGGACCTGGGTTGGATTTCCAGTACCGTATAGCAGCTCACAACCACCTGTAGCTCTGGTTCCAGGGTGTCTGATGCCCTCTTCTGGCCTCCAGGGACTCTGGCACACATGTGATCCACATAAACACATATAGGCATGAGCACACACACACACACACACACACACACACACACACACACACACGTCAATACAATAAATAAGCCTTTAAATAAATTTTTACAGCATGAAAGGGATGACCCCCAAAGCAGAGCCAATAGAGGATCTGGCTGAAACTTGATCGTGAACGCTCTGTTCACCCCTTTTGGCTTCTCCCTTCTCCTCTTTCTCAGACCCTCTAATGACTCACCAATTTCTGTCAAGTTTATTTTGCCCTCTACCAAGAAGGCTTTTTCCAGTGAGGGCTTAATTCCGACTCGTTGTGGCTAATATATTTATTTTTCATTTCACTTATTTATCTGTTTATTTATTTATTTTGGCTTTTTTGAGACAGGGTTTCTGTGTATAGTCCTGTCTTAGAACTTGCTCTGTAGACCAGGACCAGGCTGGCCTTGAACTCTGACATTAATTACCCTGCCTCT
The DNA here is from genome assembly GCA_902168425.1 of Peromyscus attwateri. Lineage (NCBI taxonomy): Eukaryota > Metazoa > Chordata > Mammalia > Rodentia > Cricetidae > Peromyscus > Peromyscus attwateri. The sequence goes on from CABHPP010142683.1 coordinate 16,362, forward strand.
GCCTCCTAAATGCTGGGATTAAAGGCCTGCACCACCACCACCCAGGGTGCTTGCTTGCTTGCTTATTTATTTATTTATTTACTAAAATTTATTTATTTATTTTTAAACAAGGCTTCAATATGTATCCCTAACCCTCCAGCCTCAGCCTCCCTAATTCTGGGATTACAGAGCAGCCTGGCAGACATTTGGGTGAAGGAAGAGCCTAAGCTTCTCTTTGCTGGAGCGGTGACTCCATGTCATACTCCAAGGACACAACCCTAGGGGTGTTCGATCATCAGCCCTTCCTGGCAGTTGACTATTGTCAGAATACCACAGGCTTAAGGACGCGTTTACTCTGCTGACTCCCCTTTTCCCTCTCCTCACTACATTCTAGCGTCTAGGGACTCTCCCTGGTTCCTTTGGTTCTGTGGTGTGGAGCATAGGGCCCGGCCAATACAGTAGGAACACTGTAAGGGAAAGGGGAAATTCCTGTGTATCTGTTACCTTCTTAATGGGAGCTAAGAGACAGAGTAATACACACACACATGGAAGTGTTGTTCAGCCCGAGAACTCCGTGTTCGCCTACAAGGCAGTTGGAAATGAGGTCTACAGAGAGATGGGGAAGAGGTTTTGTATCCGTTTTATCTGCTGAGACTTTGAAAGTGGTGAGAACAGAATCAAAACTGCCAAGACCTTAGCGTGCCCTATGACCATTTCTGTCCTCCATGTCCTAACACCGTTCCTATCCCTAGACTATGAAGATACTCATTGCTCATGCTTTTTAAAAATATCTATTTTTGCCAGGCAGTGGTGGCATACACCTTTAATCTCAGCACTCGGGTGGCAGAGGCAGGCAGAGCTCTGAGTCTGAGGACAGCTCTGGGTTTGAGCCTGGTCTACAGAGAAAGTTCCAGGGCAGCCAGGGAAACCCTGTCTTGAAATACATACACACATACATAGAGCTATATATGTGTATGTGTGTGTGTGTGTGTGTGTGTGTGTGTGTGTGTATGTATGTATATTTTACGATTTATTATATATACAGTGTTCTGCCTGCATGTGTACTTTCACACCAGAAGAGGGCGCCAGATCTCATTATAGATGGTTGCGAGCCACCATGTGGTTGCTGGGAATTGAACTCAGGACCTCTGGAAGACCAGACAGTGCTCTTAACCGCTGAGCCATCTCTCCAGCCCAGAAAAAAAAATTAATATTTTTTGAAATTAAAATATAATTACGCCGGGCGGTGGTGGCGCACGCCTTTAATCCCAGCACTCGGGAGGCAGAGGCAGGCGGATCTCTGTGAGTTCGAGGCCAGCCTGGTCTCCAAAGCGAGTTCCAGGAAAGGCGCAAAGCTACACAGAGAAACCCTGTCTCGGAAAAAAAAAAAATTACATTGTTTCCCCCTTTCCCTTTCTTACCTCTGAACCTTCCTATGTACCCCACCACCCTATTCTCTTTCAAACTCATGGCCTCTATTTCTTTAATTGTCACACACACATACATAGAATACATATGTGTACACACACACACACACACACACACACACACACACACATATGTGGAATATATATGTGTTCCTCTACTTTATGTCTGGGTTGAGGCCCCGTGAGATCTCCCCCGTGATCTTAGTCTGTCTATAGGTGTCATCCTTGTTCAGCTCCTGCTTAGGTAGTCTTGTAGACGAGATGCTCAGACTTTTTGTGCTGTTTACTGCTCACAGGATAAGGACACAATTATTACATAAACGTGCCCGTTACAATAGTTCAGGCTTAGAAATGCTCCTTATTGGCCTTTATGGACTAAATACCAGATGCCCAGCACACTTACCGTGAAACCTCACTCCTGGTTACAAAGGGTTCATCTGACCTTCATTCGGGGAATGTGCTTTCTCTTTAATTTATTTTTCCAGTCTGAAGCAGAGATTTATACATTCCAGGAAAGGGCTCAATTATTAGGTAAACATAACAACACCCAAGGACTGTTCCCTCTGGTTTGCATTTCTGCACACATAGCACTCAAAACATTAAAAATATTCTTAGATTTATATATTTTATTTGATTATCTAAATGTTTTGCCTGCAAATATGCATGTGCACCGCATGTGTGCCTGGTGCCCTCAGAAGTCAGAAGAGGCTTTAGATGTCTGATAACTGGAGTCGAGGATGGCTGTGAGTCTCCGTGTGGGTGCTGAGCATTGAATCTTGGTCCTCTTACTTGGTGCTCTTACTCACTGAGCCGTCTCCGCTGTCCGAAATTCAAAATATTTTACCAGCATGCAAAAGGAGGTTGAATATTACTGGAAATATTCAAGGAGAGCACTCAGCCCAGTTTCGCACACAGGCTAGCCGAAAGGTCCACTCTGTCCACTGGTGAGATTTTGAAAACACATCGAGGGAAGAAGTTTCCAAAGTGAGAGCCCACCTTTGTAACCTCTCCCCCAGGCTTTGATTTCTTTAGGATTATTTCAAATCTGAGCCAGGAAGAAGCAAGCTGGTGAGGTAACATCTTATGTTCCTTCTGGCATGACCCGTGGCTGCTCTGAGGCTCCTTCCCCTCCTTGCTCATTCCCATCCAGGTCCTTGTTGCTTCCTTGTCCGGGCTTTAGGACCAGAGCTGAGGGACGGGATGCTGTCCCTGCTCATGTTCTACAAGTACACCTTTCTCTGGTCCCTGTCACTCACCAAGGCCTCCCACTAACTCTCTTAACTCCAAAGAAAGCTTTACAATGTAATTTCAGGCCAGCAAGATGGTTCAGTCAGTAAAAGACTTTGCCAAGCTTCACTGATGATCTGAGTTCGATTCCTGGGACCCACTTGGTGGAAGGAGAAACCTGACTCCTGACTCTCTGATTTTCACATGGGCTCTGTGGTATATGTGTGGATATGTATGGATGGACACACACACACACACACACACACACACACACACACACACACATACACACACACCACTAAAAAGAGAATACATTTTTAAGAAAGTATAGTGCTTTTGCAAGTCTGAGGTTTATACGTTTTCCCTTACTTCTTTACAGAATTGTTTCTGTGGTGCTGGGGATAAACCCCAGGACCTCAGCCATCCCAGGCAAGTTCTGTGACACGGGCTATATCCCTAGCCCGCCCCCACGCCACCCCCACCCCCCAATATATACTGTTTCTTTTGCTTTTTTCTTTTTGACAGGGACTACATAGTCTAGGCTGGCCTCTACATATAGAAAGGTTGTTTAACACACACACACACACACACACACACACACACACACACACACACAAAACTGTTTTTTCAATTTTAAGATTTTGTAGTTTTTTGTTTTGGAATTATAGGCAGGGACCACTCTGTCTGGCCAAGGCTGGGGTTTCCCATAGAACTCTCTCTCTCAGGAACATCCTTGGTGTAGTTGACCAAGTACTTCAAGACATCGTGATGGTTCTATGACTTGACTCCGTCTAGTCTCACCAAAGGTTTGAAGTGAGCCTGGTCTACAGAGTGAATTCCTGGCTAGCCAGAGCTACATAGTAACACACAGTCTCAAAAAACAAAAACAAAACAAACAAATAGAAACCAGACTAGGCTTGCTGGCTCATGCTCTTGATCCCAGCACTTGGAAGGCAGAGGCAGGCAGATCTCTGAGTTCAAGGCTAGCCTGGTCTACATGGTGAGTCCCAGGACTGCCAGGGCTGTGTAGAGAGACCTTGTCTCAAAGTCAAACAAAACCCTTTGTGTAGCTAGAGTTTTTCTGCCTGGCCCACAGTCAGGACAAATCTCTGTCACCCACCAGTCCCACAGCCACTCAGACCCAACCAAGTAAACACAGAGACTTCTATTGCTTATAAACTGTATGGCCTAATGGCTCAGGCCTCTAGCTATCTAGTTCTTACATCTTAAATTGATCCATTTCTATAAATCTATACCTTGCCACGTGGCTTGTGGCTTACTGGCATCTTCACATGCTGCTTGTCATGGCGGTGGCTGGCAGTGTCTCCTTCACTCAGCTTCCTGTTCTCTCAATTCTCCTCTCTGTTAGTCCCGCCTATACTTCCTGCCTGGCCACTGGCCAATCAGTGTTTTATTTATTGACCAATCAGAGCAATTTGACATATAGACCATCCCACAGCACCTTTGTATTCATTATACAAAACATGGCATTTTCCTGTTTTTCAACAAAATAGTTACATAATTGCCATCCATATGTTCACATAATTTGCGCTGTGTTGACAAAAATAGCAAAACAGACAAAACAGAGCCAGTGTACTTACAGTCGCAAAGGAGATCAGACTGTGCGCCTCCTGAAAACATGCAGCTTTGGCACAAGGATTATTTTGAGCCATGGCCTCTTTTTCTTTATTATTGCTACATATATATGTGCAACCCGCTGAGTCCGTTCAGTGGCGCTTGTATGCAGATATTTTCAGGGCTGACTACATTAGGGGGTTCATCTCTGGGAAAGACGGATTGTCCCTCTCCCAGCAATCTTTATTAATGGACTGCTTACCTTCTTCTCGAGGTGGGGCTCACGAGATTTCCCCCGTTCAAGCTGGCATGTCAACTGGTGGAGTCACGGTGCAGGTCTTGCTTAGGCGGCCATATTGTGGAGGTTCCACAGTGCAGCTTCCCTGTTATAGCTAGAAGACACAATCCCCCGCCCCCCCAGACAGAAACCCCAGACAGGGTTTCTCCATGTTAGAAGACACAATCTTACAGCCGACTTCCTGCTCCTCTGATGCTTAGGATTTTTCCTCCCTCCCTTAAGGCCCTAGAAGGCCGGGACTGAGGTGAGTCTGTATAAGTAACCTCACTAAATAACCCTCCTCTCTCATTAGTTTTCCCCTCATATTTCCCATAATTTACTGCTTCTGGAATTCTCTCATTCTCTCTCTCTCTCTGGTTTTTGAGACAGGGTTTCTTTGTGTAGCCTTGGCTGTCCCAGAACTAGCTCCATAGATCAGGCTAGCCTGGAACTCACAGAGATCCTCCCTCCTGCCTCTGCCTCCCAATTGCTGGAATTAAAGGCGTGTGCCACCACCACCTGGCTGCTTCTGGAATTCCAGTCCCTTTCCCTTTTCTTGTCACTTGACAATTTGCCAGTTCTTTTATCAATGGTGGGTATGAGTCTCAGGTTCTAATCTCCTGGTGTCTTCATTTCCTGGGACTTGACATGCTTATAAGAATAAAAGCTGGCCGGGCGGTGGTGGTGCACGCCTTTAATCCCAGCACTCGGGAGGCAGAGGCAGGCGGATTTCTGTGAGTTCGAGGCCAGCCTGGGCTACCAAGTGAGTTCCAGGAATGGCGCAAAGCTACACAGAGAAACCCTGTCTCGAAAAAACTAAAAAAAAAAAAAAAGAGCTGATGCCAGAGAGATGGCTCAGTGGCTACGAGCATAGGCTGCTCTTTTAAGAGGACCTGGGCTTGATTCCCAGCACCCACAAACCAGATTACAACCATCTGTAACTCCAGTCCAGGGGATTTGTCAGCCCTACACATAAAATAAATAAATAAAAGAAAAAAAATACTGTTAGATGAAACTTTTACGTCTTTTCTCCTGTTAATGTCTCTTTCCTCAGTTTGGTTTTCAGGCCCCAGCAAAAGAACCTCTAAATATGCAAGGAAAGGCTTTTCCTCTTCTATGCACTTCTTAGTGAAAGGTTTTTGCACCCCAATAAGCCTCTCTGCCAACTCAGTAATCCAAATCAGACCAAATCAGACCGAATTAGAAAAAGTCCTGGTTTAATGGGTAAAGCATTCCCGGGTGATTCTCCAGCCCCCCAGACAGGAGCTGGGGACGAGAGACTGAAAACCACGTGTCTATTTTTGGGGATACAGCTTATATACCCTGTGGGAGTGGTCTTGAGCCTCTCTTGGGGAGGAGCCTTGTTTGGCGGGCTTTGAAGGGGTGGATTTGGGAAAACAGATTGGGGAGGGGAGTTGAGTTGGAGCTTCCACCAGAGCATTCCAGACTTTTTGTGTATATGGTTACCAGGGTGCCAGGGGCTGAGATGGAGCTTCCCCCAGAACACTTAGATTTTTGGTTATGTTCTCCTTATAGAAATTTTTAAACATTTGTGAATTAGATAACAGAGTATAAAGATCTTCCTGGACTGGGGGATGGCTCATTAGGTAAGTGCTGGCTGTGTGAGCATGAAGACCCAAGTTCAAATCCCCAGCACATGGATAAAAGCTGGGCTCGGAGCCAGCCGTCCTTTACTCTCAGCTCTTTGGAAGGCAGAGGCAGGCAGGTCTCTGTGGGTTCAAGGCCGTCTGGGTCTACAGAGCAAGTTCCAAGCTGCCCAAGGGTATATAGAGAGATCCTGTGTCAAAAAAACCAAAGCCAAAACCCCCAAACAACAACAACCGGGCACGGCAGCATGCTTCTGTAACCCCAATACTTGTGGTGTAGGGCTAGCGAGACTGGCAGGTCCTAGGGGTTGGCCGTCCAGCCAGGCTAGCCAATCAGTGAGTCCGGAGTTAGCGAGAGTCTGTGGTGAGAGCTTGAGGAAGACATGTGACTTGACCAAAAGGCTCTACTTGAGCACACATGGGCAAGCACACCCAAACACACACACCCCGCACCCATACACGCGCACACACACACACACACACACCCCACACCCATACACACACACCCCACACCCATACACACACACACACACACACCCCACACACCCATACACACACACCCCACACCCATACACACACACCCCACACCCCTACACACACACACGCACACGCGCACGCGCACACACACACACACACACACACACACATACTTAAATATTTTAAAAGGTCTTCCATGTACCCTTCATTTAACCTCAATAACAATAAACTATTGATCAATCTTTTTTTTATTTATATTCCCCAATTCTATCCAATTATTTTAAAGTACATTCTAGACAGCATATAATTCTGTTCATGAGTATATTTAATATGCATGTTGAACAAGAAGGATCTCTACCTTAATGGTGTTTTCATGTCAAACAATAATTCTTTAGTATTAGATGTTAATTTTAAATGAATTTCAGTGAAACTGGAGGAATTTTATTCTGCTGAGGCAGCAGCACCTGGCAATGTCAATACAATTTCTAAATCAATACTTACACTTGAAAATGAGCCATACATTCCACATATAATGTTTACACATTTTAAAGAAGGTGAAATAATGATAATTATTGCAGAAAATTTTATGAATATTTATAAGATAAATTCTATTACTTTCATTGATATTTTTGCCAGCCCCTAAAGCAATGTGTATCCATGAAGTATTGAATTTTTTGTTTCAATTTTTTTTTTTGTTGATAGCATATCGTAATGAAAAACCAAAAGAACACTCTGTGGTTCATTTCATTCAAATCTCATTTGAAGGCGACCAGACTGCTGTCTTAGAATGTATAGAAAATAGGCATATTTAAAAATAGATGCAGATTTGCACATGAATTTCTTTTTAATCATACTGTGTTTTTGTCTCCTCATTCCAATTTTCTCTCACTAGAATCTCATTTTTGTTGCGTATTCCACATTTGTATTTTTCTCCAAGAAAAACATTGTTTGAAGATTTCAGACATACTCCAAATTGTTTAAAAAGTAAACTAGTCAAACGTATCTGTGTCTTCTATAAGGTTTGTTGTCGCTTTGTTTTGTTTTTGAGAGAGGGCTTCCCTCTGAGCCCAGGCTGACTCCCAACTCTGCCTTAGCCTCAGGAATACTGTGAGTTAGGGCATGTGCTGCTGCTCTTCTAGCCTTTTATGAGCCTTTTCTAGCACTACTAGGAAAACAAGCAAAAGACCATACCAAGTAACTGTGGTTGACACAGGAGCAAAAGTGTTTTCTAGGGGCGAGAGAGATGGCTCAGTGGTTAGGTGTGTATAATGCTCTTCCAGAGGACCCGAGTTTGGTTCCCAATCAGGCGGCTCACAATGGTCTGTAACTCTAGATCCAGGAGAATCCATTGTTTCTAGCCTCCTGCACAAGGGCACCTTCACTCATGTGCACATACACAATACACGTAATTAAAAATAATAAAAATGAAAAAAATTAAGATAGCTGTTTAGAAAAACATCTTGGCGGGGCAGTGGTGACCCATGCTTTTAACCCCACCTAGCACCTGGGAGGCAGAGGCAGGCAGATCTCTGAGTTCAAGGCCAGCCTGGTCTACAGAGGAGTTCCAGGGCAGCCAGGGCTACAGAGAAACCCTGTCTCGAAAAACCAAAACCAAAGCAAAACAAAGCAAAGAACCAAAAGGCGTCTTCTACTATAGACCACAGTTCCTTGTCTATTCCACGGTTCTCTGCTAGTTCATTTAACACTCCTGGTGATGCTCATTATCTTGTTCAAATTAAATGTAACAACTCCAGTGACATTTTAAATGGCAGAGCCTGTGTCAGAGGACACTGATTTTGAGGTCATATTTGGTGTGTATTTAATAAAGAGGATCCAGAATGTGTTATAATTTTTTAATCACTCCAAGGAATGTCAATACTATTGTCAGCCTTGAAGCCACATCTAGGGACATGTTGACAGATACTTAATAAATTTACGTGCATGTGTATTTTGATATGAAGGTCCTTCTTAAGAGCAAGGACCCCTCTTGCCTGAGTGTGAGAGTACATTGCAGACAAATAATAAATGTAAGTATTAATAATACCTTATAATACAAATCTGCTACATTTTTGAAGTGCTTCCATCTGTACAATTTCTTTTGATCTTCCTAATAGCTAGGTGTTCAATAGGGTAATTAGAGACAAAAGACAGAGGTGTAGAGAGGTGAAATGATTTATTTAAAATTATGCATTTAATTAGCAAGAGAACAGGAGCCATAACAGACGAACCCAGGGTTCTCCACACACGTCTTCCTGTGTATTACACTATTCTTAATATTCCTGAGACAATGGGACCTGAGAGTTGGACAGGTTGTGTCTTAACATTTTTCATCTCGTAAGACCCTTTGGATTTTAGCACAGAAAATAAATATAAGGCAATGGCTATAAGGAAGCCACGCTCTCCTTCCTGTCTGTTCAGCCCGCATGGGACCAGTATATTCATATTGACCAATGTTTCAGAAACCAGAGATTTATCTTCTCTCAGGGAAAGTTTCACTTGAGTAACAGAATAAATCTTTGAGAAGGCGAGGATCACATTCTTTAACCCATTCCTAAGTAGGAAGCATGACTTTGGAAGATAAACAGGATCTTCTAAGGGCCAGGTCTTTGGGAGTAGTTATTCCTTAGTTCTTTTGTGTAGATATTAACTTGGAGTACAAAACATGGGTGTGGAAACGAATATCATCCCCTTTTAATTATGCAATCCAGGGTTCTTGCTGACTTCTCTGTTCAGTTTGCCTAGGCTTACTTTGACGTCACTGTTCCCCATTCACGTAGATCTGAGATCTCAAATGCTTACTGAAATCCTGGAATTTTTTTGTTTTTATTTTTTCTTTTCTTGACTTTTTAGTATCTTTCAATTTAGAATGTATCTTAATAGCATCTTAGATGAAATAGACTATTACAGACTGTTAACAGTAGTTCTGTATGTGCTTTTTCTTTTTTCTTTTTTTGTGAATTTGCTTATATCTTTAATAAAGGATAAAATGATATGCTATATATACACGAAATGGTTGTTTTTAAAATAAATCATTTTGTGATTTGTTAAGAAAAAAAAAAACTGGCTGGGAGGCAGAGCCAGGCAGATCTCTGTGAGTTTGAGGCCAGCCTGGTCTACAGAGTGAGTTCCAGGACAGGCACCAAAACTACACAGAGACACCCTGTCTCAAAAAAAACCAAAAAACAAAAAACAAAAACCAAACCAAAAAAAGAAAAGTTTTAAAGAGTCAAAATAAAACCAAAGGATCATGAGATTAATAGCAATAGAATAACCCCTTAATTTTGGTTTCTCTTCTGTTCCATATCAGGTGGCTCTTCTGACATGATACAGAGATTTTGCATTTTCTTTTAACAAGCATGCTTAGGTTTAGAGAAGGAGAGAGCCACACTCCAACTTCAAAGCCAGTTTAACTTTTTTTGTTTTGTTTTGGTCTGTATGTGCTTTTTCAACAAGAATAATATATTACTTTTATAATGAAAGCAAATTAAAAAACCCTGTCTCAGACCAGGCAGTGGTAGCACACGCCTTTAATCCCAGCACTTGGGAGGCAGAGCCAGGCGGATCTCTGTGAGTTCAAGGCCAGCCTGGACTACAGAGTGAGTTTTAGGAAAGGCGCAAAGCTACACAGAGAAACCCTGTCTCAAAAAACCAAAAAAAAAAAACCAAACCAAACCAAACCAAACCAAAAAACCCCCAAAAAACCCTGTTCTCTGTCTCTCTCTCTTCTCTGTCTCTCTCTCTCCTCTCTCTTCTCTGTCTCTGTCTCTCTGTCTCTCTGTCTCTGTCTCTGTCTCTGTCTCTCACACACACACACACACACACACACACAAATAGACACAAAATGCCAGGCGTCTGCACCTTATCTCTTAGTACTGAAAGGGCCCCGGGAATGTAATGACAGCAGTGCACATTTTGTAAAGTTTTATATTGGTAATGGGTTTCACAAGCCGTTACATGTCAGCCATTGGCGTGGTAGTCCTGAAGTATGCCTCACAGCAATTAGCTGTGAATTACCCAGGATGTAAACACTCCTCAGAGCTAGTTCTTTGTCTTATTGTACTATAATTGCCTCTTTCCTTGATCCTCCCCCCCCACCCCCCCCCCCCCCTGTCAGAGTGAGAGCTTTTTTTAAAATTTATTTATGTGTTTTTTTTCTATATGTATTGGTGTTTTGCCTGCATGTCTGTCTGTGTGAGAGTGTTGGATCCCCCAGAATACAGACAGCATTGAGCTGCCATGTGGGTGCTGGGAATTGAACCCAGGTCCTCTGAAAGAGCAGCCAATGCTCCTAACCGCTGAGCCATCTCTCCAGGCAGAGTGAGAGCTTCTTGAAGGCCAGACTGGGCTCACTCTTTCCTGATCCCAGTGTCTGATACAGAGTCAAACCTATCAATAAAACAGAAGAATGAGTGAAAGGCTCCTAGGCACTCTGTACACATTTTCAACATCATTTCTCCCCATGAAGTTTAGCAGTTGGCTTCTGCAGAGGGTGTTTATTCTCTGCTATGATACGGCCTGTTGGCTTTCCTTTGTGAATGGTGAAGCATGATCAAGAAATGATATTTCCAAAAAAGCATTATTATATTTTCCCCACAGGCATCTACAGCTTGAGTTTTCTGTTGTCAAATCTGTTAATCTATCTAATTATTATGTAAGTCAAGAAATACACTTTCCAGTTTGCTAATAAGCTAAGCGTAGTCAGGCATTGCTTAATGACAGGAATAAGTTCTGAGAAATGTGTTGCTAGGCAATTTCAGCATTATGTCAACATCCTTGAATGTATTTACACAAATTTAAATGGCTATGACATCACTAGGTGATAAGATCTTGAGGGACCACCTCTGCCTAGGCAGTCTATCATTAACCAAGTAATCAGTATGCATTGCATGACTCTATCTTACTGAGACAAGTTGTGAATTGAGGAAGTTTGAAATATATTTAACATTAGTTTGAATTTAATATTAATATCAAAATTGAAGAAAAAAATTGCCAGTGAAAAATTCTTGTGATTTCCAAAGGTTTTGTGTGTGTGTGCGTGTGTGTGTGTGTGTGTGTGTGTGTGTGTGTGTGTGTGTGTATGTGTGTATGTGTGTGTGTGTCTGGCGGGGAGCTGGAGGAAGCCAGCAGACAGCACAGAATTGACTGGAGTTGGAGTTGTAGGCAGTAGTAAACTGTCTGATGTGGGTGCTGAGAACTGAACTCTGGTCCTCTGCTAGAGCAGCAAGAACTCTCCAGCCCTTCATTGGGTTTTTTTAACCGTGGTATAGTTTTTATATAGATAAGGTCTGTTTGTTGAAGGATTCTCAGTTCCTAAATAGTCAAGGTAAAGGTTTGAACATATCTTTTTAACAGGACCTGTTCCATGAATAAAAATTTAAAAAAATTGGTAACTCATGGAATGAGAGAAAAATCATTGCAAGTCGTGTATGTGGTAAAGGATGACTCTCCAGAATGTATAAACACTGATAACAACACCGGGAAAAAGCAACTGAATTTTAAAAAGGGAAAGTGACTAAGGAGATGTTTCTCTGAAGACAAATGTCCAACAAGCAGGTGAAAAGATGCTCCACACCACCAATCACTGTGAAAACCCAAATCAAACCACAATGAGGTACAACCTTACCAGTAAGGATAGCTGTGAGAAAACCAAAAATAAAGATAGTAAATAACAAGGGTTGGCAAGCGAAGGGAGAAATTGGAAACCTGGTACTGCTGCTGTGGTAAGCAACATGGTAGTTCTTCAAAACGCCCAACATGGAATTACCCAACAAAAGAGTCCCAGGCAGCCACCTGAGCAGCATTAGAGCCCGTCAGTCGTCACAACATTATTCACAGTCACTTAGAGGTAAAAACAACTCAAATGTCCATTGACAGATGAATGGACACATAAATGTGGGCTTCTGGGAAATAATTTTCTGTCTTAAAGTCATTCACCTGCTGTCTTAGTTGGGTTTCTATCGCTGTGAAGAGACACCATGACCTCGGCAACTCTTATAAAGGAAAGACATTTCAGTGGACTGGCTTACAGTTTCAGAGGTTTAGTCCATTGTTGACATGGTGCGACATGGTGGCATGCAGGCAGACATGGTGCTGCAGAAGTAGCCGAGTGTCCTACATCTTGGCTTGCAGGCAACAGGAAGTGGTCTGTTTCATTGGCTGTAGCTTGAGCATACATGAGATCTCAAAGCCCACCCCCACAACGACAGACTTCCTCCAATAATACATCTATTCCAACAAGGCCACACCTCCTAATAGTGCCACTCCCTTTGGGGTCATTTTCTTTCAAACCACTACATTCCACTCCCTGGCCCCCAAAGGCTTATAGCCATATCATAATGCAAAAATGCGTTCAGCCCAACTTCAAAAGTTCCCATAGTTTATTATAGTCTCAAACTTACTTAAAAATGTAAAGTAAAAGTCTCTTCTGAGATTCATGCAATCTCTTAACTGTTATCCCTTGTAAAATCAAAATTAAAAAGCAGATCACATACTTCCAACATATAATGGCACAGGATATACATTACCATTCCAAAATGTAGGAAAAGGGGCACAGTGAGGACCATATTGGACCAAAGTGAGACCGAAAACCAGCTGGGCAAACTCCAAAGTTTGGAGCAAACTCCAAAGTCTGTATCTCCACGTCTGACATTGAGGCACTTCAGATCTCCAACTTCTTTCAGCTTTGTTGACTGCAGCATACTTCTTTTGCTTGGGCTGGTTTCCACTCCCTGTTAGCAGCTTTCCTCAGCATCTCCAATATATTGAGGTCTCCAAGGCAATCCAGGCTTCACCTTCACAGCTTTACACAATGGCTTCTCTGGGCCTCCATTCAGGGACACCCCTGACACATGCCTGGTCTCAGTGGCTTTCCTTAGTCGCTTCTTGCCTCTAAAGCCAGAACCATGTGGCCAAAGCTGCCAAGTTCTGCTGCATGCTGGGGCTGGAACACGGCCTCCTCTTTCAATTACTTCTTCACCAACTTTCTGTTTTTGATGGTTTCCTTTACTGCCTAAGCAGTCCTGGAACTTGCTCTGTAGATCAGGCTAGGCTCAAACTCAGATATCTGCCTGCCTCTGCCTCTGCCTTCTGAGAGCTGGAATTAAAGCTGTGCACCACCACTCTTGGCTCTAAGCTTTTCTTCAGTTCCTTTTTACAAGTTGGAAATTTAGCTGGGTGGGATCTTGCCCTGAGGTCACCACTCCCTTTATTCCATTTCTTAATCTGTTTACTTTTTTGAACACAGGATTTAGCTCTAGTCCACTTCCTGGTGCCGCTTTTCTCAATCTGTAAATTGTGTATTTTTCCTTGTTCAGCTTGCTCCTTTTCATTATAAATCTTAATTAGAGTTAACACTAATAACCATACAACAGAGTCTATACTAGGCTGTTTTGAGATTTATTCTACAAATGGAATTAATCCAAAACTTTTCAGTTTAGCCTCAGGCAGACTCTTTGGACAAGGGCAAAAAAAGATATTCTTCACCAAAATATCACAAGATCGGTCTCTAGGCCGAGTACTAAAATTCTTCTCTGAAACATCTTGATCCAGGCCCCCACAGTTCAAATCACACTCAGCACCACTGTCTTCCATGTTTCTACTAGGAGGGCCCATTAAGTAGCACTGCTTTCCTAACCCAAACTCCCAAAGTCCATATTACTCTAAACAAAAACATGGTCAGGCCTATCACAGCAATCCCCCCAGTCCCTGGTACCAACTTCTGTCTTAGTTAAGGTCTATTGCTGTGAAGAGATACCATGATCACAGCAACTCTTAAAAAGGAAAAATATTTTATTGCATGCAGATAGACACGGTGTTGGAGACGAGAGTCTTTACGTCTACCTGCTGTCCTAGATATTCTAGAGGATGAGGCAGGAGAATTGCTTAAGTCCTGTATTTGAGGCCATCTTGGACAACATAGCAAGACCCTGGTGTCCCCCAAAATTAAAAATAAAAATGAGGAAATTTTAACACATCCTTCAACAAGGATGGACTGTGATGTTGTTATGCTATGTGAAGTAGACAAAAAGCAGAAATACCTGGAGTGGTCAAATCATGGATATAGATGGTGGGATGGAGGTGCATTGGGGCTGAGGGAATCCGGTGGAATGCCCAGTGGGTGGAGACTTTCAGTCTGGGAAGATGGAGTCTTGGAGATGGTTGCGTTACAGTGTTGGTAGTATTTACTACCCCTGCTCCTAAAGACATGAAAACAGATTTTTACATTCTGTTTTACCACAATAAATGATGGTTAATAGTTGCATAGGGTGTTAGAATTTGCAAAGTACTTGTGGCTTGTATTGTCTTGTTTGTTCCCCACAGTAACTGAGGGGTAGTAAGGGAAGTTATTATTTCATTATGCAGATGAGCAATGGATAGCTTTTTTAGTGTAAGTGGACTGCCAAGAAACACGACGATACAAAGGGACAGAGTCAAAATTAGAATTAGCACCCCGAGACTCCTCCCCACGCCCCAACAGGATCTTGCTGTGTAGTCCAGGCTGGCCTCTGGCCTCAGTCTCCTGAGAGCTGAAATTATCAGTATGAGCGCAGAGGGTTACTGGGCGCCGACAATGGACACTGACTCGGATTGATTAGCTGATGCTCCCTCCGCCTTTTGCTTGGGCTGCATGCATGAAGCCAGATTCCAAAGAACAGTCTTGAAAGGGCTTTCTGAAAGACACGGGCAAAACAACAGGCACAGAGATCCTTAACCAGGATCCCTTCCCCATCACAATAACGTTATGAAAAGCCTAATAAAGACGAGATTGAAACAGCAGCCAGGAAACGCTCCGCAGTCACACCAATTCCTCATCGCGGCTCCAGCTCCTCTTAAACAAGTTTTAGCGATGCTACCTCGCTGGATTGGCATTTGGATTTCGTCAAAGACTCTTCAGAATTCATTTGTAGGCTGTAAGATGACTCTTGAGAATGTTTACATCGCTGACTTTTACAGTCGCCACATAATGTGTAATTCGATCAATGCCCGATAGCTTCTTTGAAAAAGTTGTAATTAAAAAAAAAATAGCAATAGGAAGAATAGCAAGCAGACTTTTTTTTTCTTTTTACATCAGAGAACAGTGTTTGCGTTGTCAATTAACTCTCATAAAAATCTTTCCGGTAAATTAATTACAGCTAAGAATGAGAAGGGGTTGTAAAGCAACTATGGCACAGGAAACGCAGCCGGCTGTTCTTTGAACGTGGAACACTGTTTTCTTTTCTAAGTATCCTACAGTTCCAAAGCACATTCACATGCGTCCTAATCATCGTTGACAGACTGTGGACTGAGGGAGGGAAGTGTCTGGTGTGTTATATTAATGCATCCTAGTGCATCCAGGTTCATTTTATGGCAGGCTGAGAGCTGAAATTTTGTGGTGGCCAATGTTATTTATTTATTTTAGAAATTTAAAATGTAATAGTTACGCAAAGACAAAAGAGAACTTTGAATTTTCCTTAGACTTTAAAAGGACTTTAAAGCAAAGGTGGGCAGATCTAAGTGAATTTGAGGCCAGTCTGGTCTAATTACTGAATTCCAGGCCAGACAGTGCTACATGGTAAGACCCTGTCTAAAAATAAACAAAAACAAACAAACAAAAACCAGACAGACAGACAGATAGATCAAACCAAACCAAACCTAAACACCCTATTTTAAAATATTCTTGGACCTTTTTTTTTTAAAGTCTACATTTTATTTTTTACTTTTCTGTATGTGTGTGTCTACATGTGTGTGCACACATACCTGAAGAGACACCAACCCCCCGCCCCGCCCCCCTGGCAGAGGAGGGTGTTGCTCCCTTGGAGTTGGAGTTATAGGCAGTTGTGAGTTACCCTATATGGTTGCTGGGAACTGAACTCTGGTCCTCTGCAAGAGCAGCAAGTGCTCTTAACCACTGAGCCATCTCTCCCTCTCCTTCTGCATTTTCTAAATAAGCATGTCTTGCATCTATAATGGAATAAAAGAAATTTTATTTTAAAATAGTGATAAAGAATAAGGCTATAGATCCACATTAGAGTGCTTGTGCTTGCCTGGTAAGTGCAAGGGTGTGTTTCTGATCCCCCCATCCCCCCCATCCCCCCCACTACTCCCCACCCCCACCCCCACCCCACTCCCCCGGCACTGCGAAGTAAATAGATAAGTAAATAAATAAATAATGAAATAACGATGGAGAACAATGTAGGCCAGATGTGTTAGTCAGCTTTTGCTACTGGAACAAATCCCCGAGACGAATCAATTCAGAGGACGGAAGGTTTATTTTGTTTAGACCCACGGTTGGTTGGTCCAGTTGTCCTGAGTCTGTTGAAGCACACTCATACATCATGACACAGGCATTCCGTGGAAGACGCCTGTTCCTACCCTTGTGTGCTGGGGACAGACAGAAAGGAAGAGGCCAGAGTTCCAACAGCCCTTCCAAGAGCGTGCTATGACCTAACTCCTCTCCAGAGGCCTACCTAGGGAAAGTTCTGCCAGCTCCTGGTAGGCCCATGAGCCTCCACTACTGCACAGAGTAGAGGAGACCTCTACTTAAGCGCCTCTCGGACCAATCTGGGCTGGATTCATTTTGTTTCCTAACGCAGGTCCTGGTCCATGAAAAATACTCATTTACTATTTCTAAGTGAATAATTCTTCAGCAATAAAAAGTATTTTTTATTACCCAGCAACGTAAAAGCAAAAAGTTGGTTTTTATGTCTTGTTTTGAGACAGGGAGCAGACTCTCACTAAACAGCCCTGGCTGGCTTAGAACTTGCTATAGAGACCAGGCTGGCCTAGAACTCACAGAGATCCAGCTGCCTTTGCCTTCTGAGGCCTGGGATTAAATGAAGCCCAACAGATAAAAGTAATTTTCTTTTTCAAGAAGATTTTCTCAGATAGCGAATATCTGACTTTGAATTTGATCAGAAACACAGCAAAAGAATTATTCAGGACCATGCCACTGGAGAGACGGCGCATCCCATGTGCCACAGAACAGGATAGCAGACTCCACCTGTCCCGGAACCATGCCTTTGCCCAGGAGACAGTCTGGCTTTCTGATTGCTTATCCCATAAACTAAGACTATTGATACGTGAAGAAAATCTCAATTTTTATTTGTTTGTTTCCAGTCGGCACCTATAAGACCAGTTAATTGGGGAAGTAGAAGAGAGTAGTGATCTTTAGTCACTGTTAGAATGAAAAATGCCTTGATTGTTTTCCTATTTCTAAATTACCTTTTTCCACCAGTGCTGGTCAATGGCCACACATTTGCTGTGGATATCGCTCTGTATAAATAAAATGCTGATTGGCCAGTAGCCAGGCAGGAAGTATAGGAGGGACAAGCAGAGAAGAGAATTCTGGGAAGTGGAAGGCTGAGGCAGAGAGACGCTGCCAGCTGCCACCATGACAAGCGAGATGTAAGGTACCAGTAAGCCACGAGCCACGTGGCAACTTATAGATTAATAGAAATAGGTTAATTTAAGATATAAGAACTAGATAGCAAGAAGCCTGCCACGCCATACAGTTTACAAGTAATATAAGTCTCTGTGTATTTACTTGGTTGGGTCTGAGCAGCTGTGGGACTGGCGGGCGAGAGAGATTTGTCCCTACCGTGGGCCAGGCAGGACTGGAGAAAACTTCAGCTACACACATTAGCTAAATGAAAACCATTCAGTCGTCCTTAAAGACCAGTATTAGCCCAGCAATCCTCAACTACAGACCAGTGGCTGCAGGCAGAGCCCACAGTGGTTGTTTGGAGGGGGTAGAGAGGTGTGGCAGAGTTATTGAAAAGACACACGTTTGCAAAAAAGAGTATGAGAGAAGGGGAGCCAGCAAAGAAAGCCTCCTTTCTGGCTCTTTGGTACTCTGGTCAGGGGTCGCTGGTAAAATTAGATGGTAGGGCTGGCGAGATGGCTCAGTGGATGAAGGGGCTTGCTGCTAATGCCTGGCAACCTGAGTTTGCTCACTGGGACCCACACGGTGGAAAGAAAGAACTGACTTCTCTCCATGTGTATCCATGGCTCACACATGCGCCCATGAAAGTACACAGGCCCAATGAATAAATAAGGTTGGTACTAAAAAAATGTACTTGATCAGCCGGGCGGTGGTGGTGCAAGCCTTTAATCCCAGCACTTGGGAGGCAGAGGCAGGCGGATCTCTGTGAGTTCGAGGACAGCCTGGGCTACAGAGCGAGTTCCAGGACAGCCAAGGCTACATAGAGAAACCCTGTCCTGAAAAGCCAAAAAAAAAAAAAAAAAAAACCCAAAAAACAGAAAACAAAACAAAACAAAAAAACCAAAGCCAAACCCAAAATGTATGTGATCATTTTGCATTCTTTTTAAAGTGATGTCATGTACATTTTCTTCTTTGAGTATCACCCAGGACATGTAAGGTGATAAAGGGCATTATCTACAGTTCAGGGATGGAGCTCACAAAACAGAAAGAAAAAAGGTGATTTCCTAAAATCAGTGACAACTCAGGTAGCTGTTTAGTGCTCCCACCACCGGACTCTTCTTCCAGCTGTCTTCTGCTGACTGCAGAGGTCTTTGTTTTTGTATTTTGGGGGGAGAGGAGTGGGGGGTGGCTTTTGGTTTTAATTGTTTATGCACAGGGATAACCAGAAATTTTTAGGTGGAAGTGATAAAGAGTGTCTGCTTTGAACAGCACTGAGGGTGGTTCAAACAAGTAGACAAAGGGAAAAAAAATAATAAACTGGACGTAGTGGTACATGGCTGTAATCCTGGCACTGGGGTAGTGGAGGCCAGAAGACCAGGAACTCAGGGACATTCTGGCCACATGAAGTCAAGACTAGCCTAGGCCTCATGAGACGTGGTTTCAAAACAAACAAACAAACAAACAAACAAACAAACAAACAAACAAAACAGGTATATGAAGCAGTATAAAAAAGTCTTTGTTCTCTGAATTATAAATAAAAACATTAAACAATATCACAAGTGAACATGAGGCTATAGAGATGTATGTGCGCAAGAGCTGCTGAGGAGGCGTGGTGGGTGAAGGTGCTTGCCACCAAGCCGCCTAATGACTTGAGTTTGATCCACAGGACTCACATGGAAAGAAAGAATTAACTCCCACAAGTTTTTATGAGATCTCCACATTAGTGTCGTGGAACGTATTTGCACATACGCATAAATAAATAAACGTAATTTTAAAAAGTGTATGTGCTCAAAACATAGCTTTTTATTCATTTCACTTTGCTAAAAATATTTGTTAGCTCTGGAGTGGAGACAGACAATTCACTAGTCAGGAGCTTTTGTCATGTGGCTTCTTTACATTTGCCAGCACTCTGCAGTCTGCAGGGCATGGCATTGACTGGGGGCTGGAGTTCACGGCAGATGACTGGTATAGTATGTGTGCACTCCATGCTCCAGACTGATGCTCTGCTATACTGCAGCTAGCTAACAGTTCATGATTGCTGTTCAGCTTCACAGAGCAGTCACATCCAACTGTTGCTCACTATGGCTCACCCTATCCTTGTGCCAGGGTGAAGTTTCCTCCCAGGTATCTTTTAGGGAGCAGGGCAAAGCCTTCTTCTCATTTTAGCTTACCTTTGGATCTGTTCAACATGGTCCCCTGCCGCTGGAGGAATTCATTCTCAAACGGTGGTCATAATACCTGTGTCTGTCTACTTTGCCTTTTACTACTTTCTTCACACACACACACACACACACACACACACACACACACACACACACACACCTGCCAGTCACTTCAGACAGCTTGAGATTTCTCTTTTTCTGGCTTCTAGTGAAAAACTCTGTGATGTGTTTGATTCGACAGTCCATCTCTCCTGAAGTAGTCGTTACAATTATATACTGTATTCTCAAAGTTTGGCTCACAAAGCTGTTTTTCATTCTCTCTCTCTCTCTCTCTCTCTCTCTCTCTCTCTCTCTCTCTCTCTCTCTTTTGAGACAGAATCTTGTGATGTAGTCAGCATAGATTGAATCCACTCTTGCCTTAGACTTCAGAATGTTGAAATTATGGCTATGGCTTGGTTTCAATTTCTTTCCTTTTGTGTTTTTGAGAAACTGTCTTAACTTTCTGTGTCACTGATGAACTTGAAGGATGAACTGAACTCCTGACCCTCCTGCCTCTACCTCCCAAGTATTAAGATTACAGGTGCACACTACCATATCTGGCTTCAAAATTCTTAACGTTTGCTCAAAATTCTCAGTTTTGAAGTAAAAAGCAGAATATAGGCTGTTTCCCACTCTTTTCTTTCTTGCCCTAATAATCCTAATTATCTGAGGAAAAGAATGCTTTATACAGAATGGGGAGTGGGGCACACACACACACACACACACACACACACACACACAGAGTGTGCAAAAGAAAAAAAAATCACAGTAATAGAGTTAAAAAAATACCTTCCTCCTTATATATGCCTGGAAAAACAATCTGGAAAAATGCACACCAAAAATGTTAATAATGGTTCTCTTTGAGTGGGCTTTTCAAGTTGTTTTA
>CABHPP010142684.1:0-37717 GCA_902168425.1 Peromyscus attwateri
AAAAAAAAAAAAAAAAAAAAAGAAAAAGAAAAAGAAGGAAAAGAACTGAGGAAGACAGTCCTTGTCAACTTCTTCACTCTACATGCATGTGTACACACACATATATTCATAAAGCCACAAAAAACACATACATATGTACAGAGTACACATACACAATATTTATGCTAAGTCACGTGTATCTTGGTGGTCTCACAACCACTGAAATCTAGAAAAGGAAGCATAATCTTCCACCTCTTTGTTTATTTGGTTTGGTTTTAAGAAATAATGCTGTTTTGAAGTAAGAACTCAAATTAGATAACTAGGTACTTTAGTATTACTGAGCGGAGTAAAAAAGAGAAGTTTCGGGGCTGGAGAGATGGCTCAGAGGTTAAGAGCACTGGCTGCTCTTCCAGAGGTCCTGAGTGCAATTCCCAGCAGCCACATGGTGGCTCACAACCCTCTGTAATGAGATCTGGCGCCCTCTTCTGGCCTGCAGTCATACATGCTGTATACATAATAAAGAAATAAATATAAAGAGAGAAGTTTCCGAGATCATTTTTATCTTATGTCGGACTCCGTGCAGTCACTGACATGGACAGAGAAATTCTAAAATTACCTTTTCCAAGGGAAGAAAAAATGTGATCTAGTTTTATAGTGAGCAAAGCTTAAACTAAAATGACTATATGTCTCACCTTTACATGTGCCAGTTCAGAGTTTTGCTTTTCAAGTTGTTGAATTTAAACAACTTGGGAGTGGATAAATACAAAAGTAATTTCTGCTCGTTTCACTGTGCTGTTGACTGAAGAGGGTTATACTTTTTTTTGTTGTTTTGAAATAATTATCACAGAGGATTTTGTAAAGAAGGCCTTCCTATCCCAAGGGACTTGACTGATCCACATCGCTCTAGAAAGCATCCTTGCATTAGCCAAATGTGAAGTGGAGTACAAACTTTCATAGGCTTGCAAGTTCTTCATGTCTCCAGACATTCCTTTTAATTGTTTTATCAGTAGATACATGTATAATTTCAGACACATATAAGACATCACATCAAAATTCAGAAGTTGTACCTGTCATTTGAGAAGGCTGGTTGGCTCTCTGTTTTGTTCTGGTTTTTTTGTTAGTGATATTTGGTACGGATAAACACAGACATTGTCATAAATCAGGCACCCTGGCATATAAAAAGGCATCTACTTTCTTCATTTTTTTTAAGGTGAAAGATGACTTCATAGGTTGAGATGTCAAATATATTTTGGTAGGTATTCAAGTGCAATCTATCTGTTTTCTTTCCATTCATACCAGAATCATAAAGCTGAATATCATATTAAGGTCTGCATTAGTTATTCAGGTGATATGATTTTTTTAACACCGAAATGCCCTGGAGCATTAAATCTTTCCTGTATTCATCTTAATAACTGGAAAAAGGAACTTTGTAGTGGTTGCTTGAAAATGAAAACTGCTGGGAGCTGAAGGAGAGAAGACGCATGCAGTTCTTTGTGCTTAGTCTCAGCTTGTGGGGCACACAATCCTTCCATGAAGAATGAGTTCTGTGGGATTTTTAGTCCTTTATTACAGAAAATAGAAGTTTGAACTTGGAGATATTTTCCCCTTTTTTATGACATTGTAATGTTCTGGACAGATAAATTCTAAACTCTCAGGAGCAATCGAAAACCTTTGAAACAGAAAGAGTGAAAGTAACAATAAGTTACAAACAAAAGGAGCGTTTTACACTCTGCAGTGGGAAGGTAGTCCATCACATTACCTTTCAAACTTCTCTTCAAAGCAGGAAAACCTTCCCAGTCGGAGTATACTGTTAATAAATTACAGCTCCAATTCCCCTGGCAATCTATTGAACTATAGCCACCTTCTCTTATGACCAAAAGACTTCAAGAAGCTTCAAGCCCAGATGTGGCATGCTCTTGGAGGTCAGAGGGGAGGACACAAACAGGGGGGAGACTGAAATACAGGCATATACGTGGGAATTAACTACAAGCTCTAAGCAAAAACATAAAAGATGTCATTCACAACTGAATATTGCCCAAATGAACATATTAGCAATAAAAAAATTGAGCTAACTGCTCAGTCCAAGGTGTTGGAATATTTCTGTCTTTCGATATATTGCAGATTGGTATTTAAGCATGTTTCTACATTCGTCTTTGAAGACCTAAAGAACAATTAGTGAGAGAATAAACATTTACCCTCCTGTTGGGTAACGTAAAATATTTTCATAACATTTAGAAAGAGTTCATTCTTGATTGTCAGTTGTCCATAATGTTAGAAATGTCTAGAAAGTATTTTTGGTGGCACACTTGTATTCAGGCAATGCTGGAAATAAATGCTAAGGGTGCGTTCCATCCAGGAAGGGAGAGCAAAGCCAATGACCCCAGAGCTAGGATTTCCACATGGTTTATTAAGAATACAAAGTGCCCTTTTGGAATACTCAGATTTTACATAACCAGACGCATTTAAAGAATGATAACGGCCTTAGACTTTGAGTCCAGGAATAGAAGAGAAATGAGTTAAAATTCCACTCCAACCTCTGTTTACAAGAATTAGCAGCATGGCGCAGAATGGTGTGGAAGGAAACAGGATCTGGTCATAGATTTAGCATGAATTTAAAGGTATACTTATTTTGATTGTCTAGGGGATCAGTATGGGGTGTCAAAGAAAGAAGGGGCCAATAATTAACATTTTAGATCTGAGCAGCTGGTCCAGTGGAGACAACCCAAATGGAGTTGGGGGCCACCAAGTATGAATGGATTTTGGATAAAAACAAAACCTAAAACATTTAGATCTAGACACATATAATACAAGATGCCAATGAGAGAGCCCAGAGAAGATGTAAAATATTAATAATATAAATATCCCAGGGCCATATGAAGACTGAAAAGGTATTTGAAACTTACCCATAAGAAAATATTTGAAGTTATGGTACTAAATTAAAACAAATAGGGTAGAAGAAGCATGAAAAGTTAGGGAGAGTTTTCGTTTTTATTGTTGTGTGTGTGTGTGTGTGTGTGTGTGTGTGTGTGTGTGTGTGTTTCCAAAACAAAACCCTCAACCAGATCAAATGAACAGTAAGACTTTGCTTATGGGTCAACACTGTCATGAGAATTTCCATCACAATCTTAAACATTATTTAGGATGTGTGTGTGTGTGGGGGGGGGGGGGGGGGATGAGTATCTCAGGCATGCCATGGCACTCATGTGGTGGTCAGCGGCAACTCTCAGTTGTTTCTCTTCTTAGCATGGGTTCTGGAGATAAAACTTGGGTTATCGGTCTTCACAGCAAGCACCCTTCCCAGCTGATCCATCTCACTGGCCTTCTTAGTTATTCCTGCTACCTTCTGTCTTTGAATTTTCAGTAACATGTTTTTGTTTTTCTTAATTAAATGAAGTATTTTTAACACAACACCAAATCCTTACAAGGAAAACAGGAAAACAGCTACTTCTTGCCCAGGCAATATCTCACTTGCAGAAGCCAGCTATTTGTTGGTTTGCAAGCTTTGAAAAATAGACATGTGGCCTTCCTGGGATACAAACAGGTTGAACAAATTCACACAGTTTTTATGTTGTGGCATCTGATTTTTCTCTCAAACAAGATTTAGTTACAGGTCTGTATCATTGATTTCACAGACAATGGGCCAGTAGACAATAGTTGCTAGTTCTCCATGCTACCTGAGAAGGTTAAGGAGGAATGAGAAGCTAAGAATTATAAATCACAATGTCAACAACCACTTCCTAATGAGTGCAGACATAGTATTTTTATCATAAGTAGTCACCAGACTTTGTGCTTTTTCAGGCTCCACATAAAGAAATATATTTTCAGCAAGATCAGTTTTCCCATCTTCCCACTGAGCTGTCCTACAGCAATTCGGCTTCAACATCTCCTATGTCAAGTGAAATCTCTCTGAATATTTCACCATGACTCATGAGAAGGCTTAACCTCTGGATTGTAACGTACTTATCATGAAGTATATCTTGAAGTCTTGAACTTATAACTGGAACTCATGGTAAACATTTCCCTGGCTTTCTACTGTTGTGTACCTGATGCCCCAGAATCTACTTACTAAGTAAATATTTTTTTGTTGTTCCTAAGTATCCCGATAATCCAGGATTTTAGAAGTTTGGAAAGCTTCTTCCTGTTATTTGGATCTGATATATTCCCCACAGACTCACATTTGAATGTTGGCTCACAGTTGTTAGTGTTTATTTTGGAAGGTAGTTTGGGAGTCAGAGCCTAGGTAAAAGAAGTGCACCCCTTGGAACAGGCTTTGAGATTTCATAGTCTGGGCCCTTTTACTGTTACCCTCTTGCTTCCTGGTTTTCCAAGATAAAGGAGATGAGGAGGTACAGAATCACACTCCTGTTGCCACCAAGGAGCCACTAGCTATCAGCCCTTACTTAATTCCATGAGGGCAAGGAAGGTGGTAAGTATGCTTGCCCTGGTGATGCTTCTCTGCTCATCATGAGCAAGTGTCACAGAACTAACCTGAATAGTCACAAGTCACCCAGGTTGATAAGTACTCAACCAGGGTCTGGAACTGCCTCTTATTCTTTGAGCTGAGGTTATAATAGAGTAAGATTTTGGGGATTTGATAAATGTATAAATGATGTATACATCCCATGGGAGATTGTGTTAGGGACTTATTTAAAATCATTACAAGTGATCCAAACAACTAGGTACTCTAGTCTCATAAATATTCTTTTGAGTACCAGATGGAACTAATGACTTGTTATTAACAAACTGGATGTATCAAATGTATAAAATGTCACTTCAAATACTATGTTTGTAGAGATTACGAATTGTGCCTTACTAACAGTCTCTTTATTGTCTTCCCAGTGGAAATATTTTGATGAAGAAAGCTCCCTTGCTAGAGCCTACATAATAGGAAAGTTTGGGTAGTAGGTAGTCAGAAACTAGCAAATCAGAGAGATTCAGTTTTTTAACCTGTGGATCATGGTGTGGAATGTTACAAATAACTGTGGTATGGGAAGGCAATCCTTGCTTCATTGAAACGTATAATTGTTTATGCTCAGCCATGTATCAGGAAACCTGAAAGAGTGGTCCAAGAAAAGTTGTACTTGATTGCTGTCGTATAAGAACATTTGAAGCGACTACTTATGACTTAATACATAGTGAGTGCAGAACCCATACTGTGTCTCATTTTTCTTTCTCTCCTGCTGCTGGGATTATTTTGTATTGTGGTTTCACCTCTACACATTTTAGTACCATAGCTTCTAACTGCTTCACCTCATACCTCTCAGATTTTGCCACCAGAGAAATACTAACCCTCTATCTTTGACTAACCTAAGTAAGAATTTCAAAGGACTGACTACTCTCAGTTACGTTCTATTACACTAAGAGTAGACTATGAACTTCCCATAGATAAGGATCTTTCATGAGTATGTAAAGTTGTTTCTTACACACACACACAGAGGCACACCTTAGTTTTGTTTTGTAAATTGTCCAACAACCTTTTCCTGTCCCCCTGATTCACTTTTCCTCAGCTATGTGCTCCAAGCCTTGCCTTGTTCTGCTAGGTTGTTTGGATCTCTGTACCTCACCCCAGTTGCTCTGACTGATCTTTGATATCTTAAATCATTCTACCATTTTGTTCTCATCATTAAAGAATTGTTCCTACATGCAATCTATATCAACACTCAAGTCCTTTAATACCTTCACAAAAGTTCTACATAATGTTTGAAGATATTTTGAAATTGGTGTATGTGTTTGCTTACTTATTCTGTATTATTTAGATTAAGCTGCATTGGATGGAGAGCCTAGTCTTTTACATTTTATTTTATAAATGAAAAGTTTTTAAAACATACAAATGCCTATTTGTTAATTTTAAGTAATACTGGATGGCATATTGTATATGCAGTTCAGAATATTATTCTTTTCTTCTTGTCAAGGCTATTTGAAATACCAGTGTCAGATATCATTAGTATATGATAAACACTTGATAAAGAGGAAAAAATTTCCAAAGTAAGTTTTCTATGAAACCCATGTAAATAATCATTTTGCAATACAGTTCATTTTTAATAACATAAAGACATAGCAGTTGAACATCATTTTTCAATTCATGTTCAAGGACAAAGATGATGGATTTGGTTTTAGGAAGTGTCTTAGTAACTTTTCTATTGCCCTAATAAGACACTGTGACTGAAGTTACTTATAGTAGAAACGGTTTACTTGAGGTTTACAGTTTCAGAGGGTGACAGTCCATGATCTTTGTGTTGGGTAACACAGCAACAAGTAGGTAAGGAGGTATGATATTGTAGCAGTAGTAGATAGCTCACATCTTGATCCAGAAGCATGAATCAGAGAGAGCTAACTGGGAATGACACAGTCTTTTGAAACTTCAAAGCCTGCACCCAGTGACACACCTCCTCCAACAATGTCACACCTCCTAATCTTTCCCAAATGGTTCCCCTAACTGGGAACCAAGTATTCAAATATATGAACTTATAAGAGTCATTCTCATTCAAATCACCACAGGCTTCAAAGGAACTTAGAAGCATATACACATAATAAGGAAAGATGAATCAATATTAGGTTTCTTATATACTGAAGTATGATTTGGGATAATAATGTAAATGGTCTTCTGTAGCATGAATCTTAAAAAATCTTATTAATTAAATCAAACCTGGGGCCAGTTATTGGGGTGAAATGCTGGATGGTCAGAGAGACAGAACAAGCCACAGCCACCTCACCTTGCCAGTTCCTCAGCTGGTCCTGTTTCCTCAGACTGGATGCCTCTGAGTCCTCATTCAGAATGGATCTCAGCTGAACTGCTTCTCAAAAGCCTGAATGTTAAACCAGCTAAAAGCTTAACCAGCCAAATGCTTCTAGTTTCTGGTCCTCACGCCTTATATACCTTTCTGCTTTCTACCACCACTCCCTGGGATTAAAGGCTCGCTTTCTGGGATTAAAGGCATGAGTCACCAAGCTTGGCCATTTCTGATGTGGTCTTGAACTCACAGAGATCCAGAGGGATTTCTACCTCTGGAGTGCTAGGATTAAAGTTGTAAGTGCCACCATTTTCTAGCCTTTGTATCTAGTGGCTGTTCTGTCTCTGACCCCAGATAAGTTTATTAGGGTGCACAATATTTTGGGGAACACAATACCACCACAGTCTTCTGTAGAGAATAAATTGGAACCATGGAATGAACGAGAGCTTCTAGATAGAGGATGTAGACAGAGTAAAATAGATTAAGAAAAAAACTTTTTAGGACTCCACTTTTAAATGCCTGGACCAGGAAAAATTATTAACAAATGAGACTTAAAATTTTCCTGAGGTATTTAAAGAAAACCATAAGCATAAGTCAGGGGCAGCAGTATTTTGAGAAGGAAGTAGCAACAAAAATATCCAAGAAACAAATACTGAGAAAGGTAAACAAAAAAATTCAAACATTCATGTCAAAATCATTTATACTATTGAAATCTTTCCATTTATCTATCTATCTATCTATCTATCTATCTATCTATCTAGTGTGTGTGTGTGTGTGTGTGTGTGTGTGTGTGTGTGTGTTGTACATGTGCTTGCACATGTGGAGTTCAGAGGACAACTTCTGGAATTTAGTTTTCTCCCATGAGCCTTGGAGTTCACACTTTTACTGGCAGGATTTAGCAGCAAATATCTTTATCCACTGAGCCATCTCTCTGGCCCTGAAATTGTAATGAAAATATCTCTGTGAAGTAAGAAGGTGGTATAGCCAAAGACACAAGTGATTTGAAGAGAGAATGGAAAAAAGAAAAGACCCAAAACCATGCATGCAAAGAACATCTAAGGTAAGTGCAGATCAACTTGTTGGCAATAGTGATTTTGGTATGACTTATGAAAGCCTTGTACAGAGAAAGAAAGTCTGAACATTTTGTTAAATTTCCCTATGCTTGCAGCAAATTCGAGCTTTAATGTATATTTTCATCTAAATTCTTTTCTTTCTTTCCATTTAATGTTCTTTGTTTCATAACATCTGTTTCCTCTTCTTGATGGTTAGTGACAAGCTGAGATTAATAGAAATCATCAAGGGACTGACACTAAATTGAATTCAACTTAGACAGAGACTCGAAATTCACATTATTTTGAACTAGCTGTGTCCATCTGAAGAAGCTGCTTACCTGTAAAATAAGTATTTATTATAAATGCTCTAAGCATCCTTCAATGCTTCCAAATTTCTTGTGAATATTTTAAGCCTTCATCTTATGTATCATCTGCATATTATTAATTGTAATTTATGGCATAGATAAACAATTAACCATCCTTCTAGGGAGATTTATAGTATTAGAAATCTATTTATTTAGAATTGATCTTCACAGAAAATGAATAGCAGACTCTGTATTTCTCATATAGATTTAATGTTCTTCAAAGAAGTTAACTTTTATTCAGATAAGCATCATAGTTAGATGAAAATGGTTTGGTTCAAACAAAACCACCTAAGAGTATATTGCCTTCTTAAGTGAATTATCATTTTATGCGGGAGGCCAGCTGGGAGACCAGCTCCCACATTTTACCCCAGGGTGCTCTTAAGGAGTGAGAGATAAGAGATTTAGACAGAAGGATAGAGGGAAGAGAAACGGATAGAGCCGGGCAGTGGTAGCGCATCCATTTAATCCCAGCACTTGGGAGGCAGAGCTAGGCGGATCTCTATGCGTTCGAGGCCAGCCTGGTCTACAGAGAGTGATCCAGGATAGGCACCAAAACTACACAGAGAAACCCTGTTTCGAAAAACCAAAAAAAAAAAAAAAAGTGAAACAGATAGAAACACAGGATTGCCTTGAGAGGGTCTGGAACCTTATCCTCTGGCCCCTCCTGTCTCTTCTAAAGGGCTGTTCCTGAGGGGTGCCAAGGGATAGAGCAAAAGATATCCCCCTAGCTCAGCCAAGTGTAGACCTTTCCAATCACCTAGAAACCATGCACGTGGTCAAGCAATCCTCTAATGCAGCTCTACTGGGTAAAGAAAGCTCAGATCTTACTAGGAAATCTTTGTCGCCTCTACAGTTTCCTCTTCTTGATATAAAAAGGGCCCCTCAGATCCCTCAGATAGACTGTGCCTGTCTTAGATTGTTCTTCTTGATTAATTTTACATACATAGATTCAAGTAGTTATCAAGAAGAAAGTTGCCCATCTTTGGCTACCAGCCTCTGGCAAGAGGGGCTACAGAGCTTAACTCAGCTCTGACCTAGGTCCCTACTAAGAGCTTGCAAGCATCCACAGTGATCTCCATAGCTGCCACACCTCCCAGTAAGGGAGTAGAGGATAATAAAGGTGGAATATCCTTATTGGAAGGGGTCTAAGGTGATTACAGCAGTCTTACCTGCACCAAGCTCTTTTCCTGCATCAAAACTCTCTCCTAAGAGATGTTGAATAAAACTTTAAAGAGACTATTTTGATTTCCAGGAGGAAATAGTCATTTCAAAACATTTCAAAGTATCCACTCAAGTAAACAAAAACACATGCTAATTATAAAGACACTTTTAGCTGTTAAAGTAGCTCATCTATACATATATATCTTACACAGCAGTAGAATTTCAGTATAAACTAACTCAATTGTGGGAGGCCTACCCTTTTTTGAAAAGCCTACTCCTTTCTAAACAGAAACTGAATGAGTAGAAACTTCTTGAAAGAAGACAGAAAAGCTCCACTAATTATGACACCTTCACTTAAGTTTTTCAGGGGCCACTGACAACATAAAATTATATTTTAAACTATCATAAAAAGTATTCAAATATATCTGAAAGTGAAAGAGTAATAAAAACTTCAAGATGCTTCTAATATGATTGATTTGGTTTATCTTTTAAAAATTAATGTTCTCTAGACAGATAATGATGAAGTAATAAAAACAATTCTAGTATAAACTTACATTTAACATTTACACTTTTCATAGAGTTATATTCAAAAGGAAACCCTATAGGACTATTTCACAAACTTTAGCACATATTTAGAAGAGATTTCTTAGGAGAACTATTTACCAAACTTATATTCAAAAGGAAACTCTATTAGCAAACATCTAGAAAGAATCTCTTAACAGAACTAACTTATTTTCTTTCAACAAGATAGTGAGTACGCGAATCATGAGTTACCATAGTAGAAATTATAAGTGAACTCAAAACTGCTTTATTTCTGAAAGATTGGAGTTCGTGGTCACTTTTAATGTCATTCTGAAAGTTACTCCAGTTCTTCTGGAGGAGTATCATTGGAGCTGACATTTCTGTGTTCCACACATTGTACCAAACTCAGGCAGCCAGCAAGCTTCTGAGGGTACAATTCCCCCCTTCTTAATTTTTTAATGTTGTTTGTTGTTTCTTAAGATTGCAATGGGCACTTTCCACTATGCCTTGTCCTTGAGGATTATAAAGAATGCCTGTTTTATGTTCAATTTACCATCTTGCTTTTTTATAACAAATAATTCCCACCTGACAGGTGAGCTGTTTGCCTGTTTCTCATTCCCTGGAGTCAAGCTAACAGAGCTTGTGGGAAAAAAAAATAGCATTTTGAGCAGAAAAAAAAAAAAAAAACCAGAGTTTTGGGGCAGCGCAGTACTGGTATCTTTTTTACGGACTACAATTTCCAAACTGCCTTTCTCTATACCATCACTACATTTCCCAAGCTACTTTTTGAACTACATTTCCCAGGTTGCGTTTCTGGGTCTGGAAGAAAACTCAGATGCAGCCAAAGGTGGCCATTACTCTCCCAGTTTCGTTCATACAGTCAAAAATCAAGTTTCTGCTCTTTTATCATGGGAGGTTTTTAAGTAAAGATTAAGTCTTTTACTTGGCACCATCTCCCAAATGCATCACACCTGTCATCGTGCACACAGACAGGGGCTTGTTGTCAGAAGCAAAAACCCCTTCAGGCTCCTTCCCCCACTTTTCTGGATCAGTTAAAAGATGAAAGTACTTGAAATAAAAGATTTATGGTATTTCTATGAAGGAGAATGAGAGAATGGTTATAAAGGCCAAATACACTGTAATAGTGCCTAATTTGTAGCAATTGAAACACATTCTCACATACAAATACTTCTCTAGATAGAATTTAAAGTATTTTCATTGCTTCCAAATTGATATTTTTGTGTGTATGACAAGATACCTGAACTCCCCCCAACTGCACTTCTACACACACAATACCAAATTTCCCAAGAGTAGCCATCTTATAGTTCTGGAGTCCCCACTCAACTGTTTGTGGCAATGGAAACAGTGATCTGCAGATCAAGTCTGAAGTATTGTTTCATTTCTTTTACTGATAGCATGATACTTGTTTTTTAATATTTAATTATACTTTTTATTAAATATTTTATGTTTTGCCTGAATGTATGTTAGTGTGAGCGTACAAGATTCCCTTGAATTGGAGTTACAGACAGTTGTGGTGCCATGTGGGTGCTGGGAATTGGACCCAGGTCCTCTGGAAGAGCAGCCAGGGCTCTTAACTGCTGATCCATCTCTCCATCCCTACAAGCTTCTTTTTTTTAAAGGATTCTCTACATAATCTATCCAGGATCGGAAGCTAACACTATATGGAGAAAAAACAACCAAATTACATGGTCTCCAATTGTACTTTTATAGGTCTTTCTACAATGATCTCATTGTCCTTTTATTTTTATTGCTTTAAAACAGTCTAGCTAATATTTACTTCATTTACTCAATGGTATAAACTGTTCTTCATAATGAATTATTGTACTCCAAACCACAGAACTATTATTGCATAATCACCTAAAAGAAAATGTTTAGTCTTTAGTGTATTAGCATTACATCACTATGACAAAATGATTGAGACAGCAATCATGACAGAAAGAGTGAAGGGCTTACACTTCTATATTTTCTAGTACATGATTGCTTAGCTGTTGTTTTGGCCCTGTGAAAGCACAATAGATCATGGTAAGAGTGTATTACAGAGAAAGCTTATTCATCTAATGACAATCCAGAAGCAGAAATCAATTACATATGTTGGAAACAATGAAAAAAGGAACACAGTGCAGTCCCCAATACTCTTCAAGGACATGGTCCTAATGACCTAACTTGTTCTTAGCAAGTGCCATCTTCTGAATGTTCCACTACCTCCCAATAACACCACAACCAAGCATTTAATCACTAGGCTTTGGGGAGTCATTTCCTAATGAAACATCCTTCCTCTGGATCTTAAAAGTTTAAGTCATTCTCTTTATATCAAATAGATTTTAGTCTACATCTAGAATTCCCTAAAAACCTTGCCTGTTTGATATTGTTCAAAACTACCTTCTGAGGCTAAAGTCAGACTCGGCTGTGAGTCACTGTTAAAAACAATCATGAACATCTGAGACAGCAAAGGATAAACATTCCCAACTCAAAAGGGAAGAATAGGACAGTAATTACTAAGATGAGTGCAGCAAAATCACCGAACTAGACCACTCTGTGGGAAGAAAAACCATTTATTGGGGGACAAACCACTGAACTGTCCCATGAGGCTAGAGTGTTGACAGCAGCCTTACAGGAAAAGAAGCAGATTTTATATGATAGTCAGTAGGGGGTATGGAGTTGCTGTGTTTGAGCTAGTACAGGCTGTTTGGATTAATTGGGAGCTACATGCATTTTGTCTCTATCACTTGACCATAGGGCACAGAAAAGGGAGGTAGTGGTTTTCCTGACAAATAGAAACCCACATCACAAGGTTCAGGAGAAATGCTGAGTTTAGGTTTTTGCTTTCCTAATAACAATCCTTCTCTTTACCCAGTAAAAATCTGGCCCGGGTTGGGCTTGGGCTGCCATCATAGGACATTGTCAGCAGTATTGTCGCTTGGTAGGCCACTTTGTGTCCTAACCATCTGGAGGAAAATACCAAAGTAGCACTGAACCCAGAAGTTCAATAATAAATCTCCTAGGATCCATGGGACATGGGGGTGTATTTAGCTACAAAAGGCTTGGGACATCCTGCCCCTGAAACCTAGAACAAGTTGGGCAACAATGTTTGAAAACATATCTGTAGGGCACCCTTAACATTTAAACCATCACATTCTGCCACTGACAAAATTCTGGCTTATTACTTTCTTATAATCCAAAATGTGTTAGGCTAACTTCAAATATCTCTATATTATTAGAGCATCAATACTGTTGATTGAAGGACCAATTCAAAAGTCTCTTCTGAGATTCTTAGCAATTTCTTAACTGGAACCACTGTACAATAGCAAAAAGAAAAGAAGTCTTAAACTTTTCAGTACCCAATGACACTCAGTGAAGAAGTATTACTACTTCAAAGTAGAGTACTGAAGACATAATAGTTAAGAAATGGTAATAATAATAATAATAATAATAATAATAATAATAATACCAAGCCGAGAAAACACCAAATCCTGAATTACATGTCAATCATCCTAGGCTACAATGGGATCAGGTAGCCTCACCCCCATAGGTCTTCTGGCCTGCATACTTGAACAGGCTTTACTTAGTACCTGAAACTTTTCTCTACCAATGTCCCTCATCTCTCCCATTTCTAATACCCTAGGATCTCCCCTGCAGTTGGGATTCACATTCATATTTTCATGCAAAGCCTACTCAGAGCTATCTGCAAGTTATCTGACCCTACATTGCCTGTCCTCAGTAGCCCCTGGAGTCTTGATGCAAGCTTCTCTGAATACATAGCTCTTACAATCTTCATGGTGGGGGGGGGGGAGAAAAGAAAAGAAAAAAAAAACACTATATGGACATTGCTGCCAAGTTTTCCTGCCACCCCTAAATAGAGCCCAGTATTCTTTCACAGCAGCCATAGTGACTTCTGAGTAATTCTTCATTGTAGTAGGAAAATGTTAATCTGGATATTTTGATTTGCACAAGGTGTAATGGACACTTTGAGGGGAGGGGGTGTACCTCTTTTTTTATATACATTATTTCTTTAAAAGAGTGCATGTTTATATGCTGGAGCCTTTTATGAGTGGGGTTCTGTCCTCAAGGCCCCTTTCTTATGGTGCCAGTAAAGAGTATGAAATTTCATTAATTATTCTGGTCTCTTCCACAATCACAACAGCTTTGTCTGTAGCCAATTTTCCCAGACATTTAAATTTACTCAGGTTTCTTTTTGAATGAAATAGAATGTTTTCACATCCTGCACCACATTCTATTTTCTATCACTATAAATCTCGATAAAGGTAGTAAGCAATAAACATATGAAAGCCCAAATTCTATGTCATCTTAAATTTTTCTTTGCTAAATAAACTAGTCTATTATTTCTTAATTCAGACCTATTTAAAATTTAAATACACAGGTAGGATATGTCTAGTTTATTTGCCAGGATGTAATAAAATGGTCTCCAGTCAAATCCCATCAAAAAGTCATCATTCTCTACTGAAGCTTCAGGAGTGCTTATTGTCAGTATTTCTCTTGGTATCTGAGTCTTCCACATTTGAATCAGAATCACCCATTAAATTCTCCTTACAGGACTGCACTCCTTCTCTGATTCACAACTCCAGATTTTTCTTTCTTCCTGCAAACCAATTCCAAAAGCCTAAAAATCACACACTTTAGTTCATTACCACAACAACGCCATAATTCGGTGCTAACTTACCATATTTGTTATTTTTCTCACAGCTTTGATCGATTTATTGTGGCTCATAGTTTGAGATGACTTTGTCCCTTACAGTTGGAAGTTATGTCAGCAAGACTAAGCTTCTAGCAATGGAAATGTGAGCATGAGGCTGCTTGCTCACACCTAAGTAGATCAGGCAATAGATTTTAGATCAGAACCAGAGCCAGCTGTACCCTTGTTGTGTGCCCGCCAGCAACCCACTTTCTCTCACTATAAGAGGAACCCAAACCTAAAACAACATACCAATTTAGGATAAGTATCCCAAATATAAACCTATGAGAGATATTTCTAATTCACATCTGGTTCAATTACATGCTAGAAGTTTAGTGTGTCATGTGATATTCTATAGGACTAACTCTTTTTAGAAGATATAGTGGATGATATACAGAATTCATAGGCTGTGAGTTATTTATTTTACTTTTGCTGTTATGCATCCTCTACAAATGGAGCTCATTTTAGGGTCAATGTCACATTGGCCTTTCTCTGCTAACCAAAGTGAGGTCAATCTAGGTATCATATTGTGTATAACATGTCATTGTTTAGATAGTTTTCTAGATAAAACCAATTCCTAGAATTTTAGGTGATTGGAATTAAATAATTGAGAGATTTTATGACCATTTCAGAGTATGAGTTAGCTCTGCTGTATTCCTTTGTTTCTATATGATTTGAAATTTAATCTTGCAGATAAAGAAAATGGAGTGATAGTACCAACCATCTCAATTCATTAAGCTCATTGACTTCAATATACATAGGCATGGAATAGACTCCTTTATATAAATCATGCCTGCCTGGAACCTCTTAATGAGAGTGTCTGTTCTAAGTGAGGCAATGATTCTAGGGGGGAAAGATATGATACTCAATTACGCTTACAAGTATACAAAATGAAACAATTAAACACATTTAAAAATGATTCAAAGATTAAAAAAAATAGAAATGCACCTTTATTAAGTTTTGGTCAAAAATTAGAACATTATCATAATTTGATTATCTCAAGGCTTTGTAGGACTTAATTTAAAAAAAATTAATGAAACATCAGTGAAATGGTACTCTGGCTAGAGATAGATTTTCTTAGACTTTGTAAAGAATGTGGAGAATGATGAGATGGCTTAGTGGTCAAGAGTGGGCACTGCTCTTTCAGAGTAAAAGAGTTCATTTCCCAGAATCCAAATTGAGTGACTCATAACTACCTGTAACTCTAGTTCCATGGGATCCAATATCCTCTTTTGGTGTCTATATCCAATTACACTTAATATGCACAGAACCCTACACACACACACACACACACACACACACACACACACACACACATATATATATACACATAACTAAAAATAAAAATAAATTTACCAAAAGAAAATACAAAGCATGTATACTGTACGATTTGTTAAAGTTAGCAATAACGCTTCAATTGCATTTGGTCCACATTCTTGGCTCTGACAATACTGTTAGTTTGGTAGGAAATTTTCAGTGACTTAAGTCTTTATTGTTAAAATAGAAATTCTGCTTATACCTTTCAGTGGAGAAGTTATCTTACCAAGTAGGCAGTGAAAAACAGGATATTTTGAAAAACAAAATAAATCAATGTGTGTCTTATCTATGTTCTGGAAGCGTTTCCACAGGCTCCATATAATCTTTCAAGGGAAAGGATTCTGTACCCACCATGTATGAATGCTTGCAGGAGAGGGTTGAATAATTTTGCAGCAGAACTTAAGTCTTTTGAGGTTTGTTTCCAAAGCTGGACATGGTGACTTTGTTGTATGTGGCCATTTGAAGTTCATTTTTCCAATGATCCAGCATACACTTGACGAATGATAAGGGAGCCTGTGATGTTGTTCAAATCAAGCCTGCTCGAGTTAAACAAGGGAAAATGAGAGCTGAACATCAACATCGACCTGTGCAGCTTCAGTCCCTGCAGCTCACTTTTTGCTATTTTCAGTCAAAATAAAAACTTGACTAACATCTCATTTTTTGTTGGGACTGAGGGAAATTTCCACTAGTAAGATAGCACTTGCTTCTAAATATTAGGAGAATTGCTAGTGATTAGAATGATTTTTTTTCATCTTTTTCTGAGGTATTGTATTCCCCCAGATATTGTGCATGCTAATAAACTTATCTAGGGTCAGAAAACAGGACAGCCACAATATTAAACATGAGGATAGGCAGTGGTAGCACACACCTTTAATCCTAGCATTCCAGAGACAGAAATCCCTCTGGATCTCTGTGAATTCAAGGCCACATTGGAAATGGCCAGGCGTGGTGACACATGCCTTTAATCCCAGAAAGCAAGCCTTTAATCCCAGGGAGTGGTGGTAGAAAGCAGAAAGGTATATAAGGCGTGAGGACCAGAAACTAGAGGCATTTGGCTGGTTAGGCATTTGGCCTGGTTAAGCATTTGGCCTGGTTAAGCTTTCAGGCTTCTAGCAGTGGTTCAGCTGAGACCCATTCTGGATGAGGACTCAGAGGCCTCCAGTCTGAGGAAACAAGACCAGCTGAGGATCCGGCAAGTTGAGGAAGCTGTGGCTTGATCTGTCTATCTGACCTTCCAGTGTTCGACCCAATAACTGGCCTCAGGTTTGATTTTATTAATAAGACTCCCTAAGATTCTTGCTACATTTTTCTTTTTGATATTACATATATTTTATTATGAGTGATCTTAAGATTGAGAATTAGCACACAGAAAAAGTCAAAAATTCTTATTGCCTTTAATCTCAGCACATAGGAGGTGGAGGCAGGTAGATCTCTGTGAATCTGAGGCCAGCTCCTCCACACAAGACCCAGGTCTGCCAAGTTTACCCTGTCTCACACAAAGATTAAACCAACCATTTACTATTTAACTTTAAACTCACTTTCTTCTTTATTATAAAATCAGCTATACCACAAGCAATGGCTTTCACTTGTGAGAAACAAAGATTTATAATGGGTTTTGGTGAAATGGATCTTTAAGTACAATTAATGTACCTTGTACATAGTTCTCTTTTGTACTGGTGACTAGACAGTATCTGAATAATTCTCACTTTAAATATTAGTACACAAGAATCTTTGTAAGAACATAGGAAGAAGATAAAGTTATAGTTGAGGAAATGAGGAAGACATTGTCCTACATCACTTTGGTATGTGTTGAGACAGGGAATTATATTTATTGTCTGAATAACATTTGTAACATCCCACATGACTTCTTTATTCCCACAACCAGCATTTTAAATATTAAGTTTATCTAATAATTGAATTTATGCCTCCTAAGGTAACCTCTGTTCTCACCACTTTCCAACTTAATGTAGTTATCTTTATATTATAAAAATACTTTTCCTTATAAGTGTATAGTTTATTATTTACTCTCCAGCAGTTTCACACTATAATTATATTATGCATGTCATTTGAACACATTGCTCAGAAGAAAAAATATTCCATTCATCAATGCTATCTTCAAATATTTCAGTTAATATTCAACTGCAGCATGAATTAAAAGTCTATGGCACTGAAATTAAACTATTGTCCCATATTCTGAATTTATTGTGAGAAGAAAAGTAAAAAATGTGATGATGAAAAAGAATTTCAATACAGTTCATATGACTGAATTTTTCTAAGTAAGGCATAATGAAAATATGCAAGTGCATATTTTTCAAAGTTTCCTTTTATGGAGTTATTTAAATTGTGTTAATTTACATATTTAGTTGCTCAAGAAACACAAAATTTTAAAAATTCATGTGTTCTGATGCTAACAAGAAATATATTAAGTAATAAAGTCTGAAAATACTTATCACAGCATTTTTTACATTTAGAGTGTGTTCATACAACAGATACACAAATATTTTAACTAAATACTTCCATAAATTAGCAGTTTATTATTTTTAAACAGATATAATAATAATATGCTTATGTAGGTACAGAAAAAATATTTTATTAAATATATTATTTGTATAAATGCATAATATGAAAGTCACAAAGAATAAATAAAAAGAAAAAAATGTATGCTGTGAGTGGATGAGCCAGAGACTAAGACAGCAAGCTGTGTTCCTTCATGGTTTCTGCCTCCAACTTCCTGGGTTCCTGCATTGACTTCCGTGATAGTGGTATGTTCCTCTTCTTATTTGTTTGTTTGTTTATTTGTTTGTTTTGTTTTGTTTGAGACAGGATTTCTCTGTGTAGTTTTGACTGTCCTGAAACTCTCTGTGTAGACCAGGCTGGCCTCAAACTCAGAGATCTACCAGATGCTGCCTCCCCAGTGCTGAGATTAAAGGTGTGAGTCACTACTGTCTTTAATAATCTCTCTCTCTCTCTCTCTCTCTATCTATATATATATATATATATATATATATATATATATATAATGATTGAATGTGACTTGGAATGTAAGCCAAATAAACCCTTTCTTTATCAAGCTGGTTTTGGTCAGTGCTTTATCCTAATGACAGAATAAAACCAGGACCTGCTGTAAATCATGTTTAGCAAAGCAATTTACAATGAGGACCCTGTTTTCTTAGCAAGTGACATCAAAGTAAGGAGCAACGGAAAAAAGGAATATTCTTTAACAGGACACTTTTAAATCTTTGTTCTGTTTTAGGAAAGGATATTTTCTAACTTTTTAGACCCTGTGATTTTCAAATGTGTTTATCACGCAACATTGCTTTCATATGGGAAAGTAGTATAAAAGAACTACAGTTCCTTTTTAAAATAGACAAAAATAATTTCTATCCTAAGTTCCTAAGTGCTGCATTCTTTTATGGAACTTTTATTTTCTTTACAAACATACATAAAAATAACTGAATATGTATCTGACCCAACACTCAGGAAAAACAATTTTTAGAATAAACATAGCTTGAATTTTAATCAATTTTATTCACTAGAACCTAATTTTATGTCTCCTTTTATGAGGAAATGGTACTGCAATTCTTAATTCCCACATATTGGTGGGGACTGTACTGGCTGGTTTTAGTGTCAACTTGACACAAGCTAGAGTTATCAGAGAGGAAGAAGCCTCAACTGAGGAAAGGACTCCATGAGATCCAGCTGTAAGACATTTTCTCAATTAGTGAGCAGTGAGGGAGCACCCAGCCCTTGGTAGGTCATGACATGCCTGATCTGGTAGTCCTGAGTACTTTAAGAAAGTAGGCTGAGCAAGCCAGTATGCAGCACCCCTCTATGACTTCTACATCAGCTCCTGTGTGCAGGATCCTGCCTTTTTTGAGTTCCTGTCCTGACTTCCTGCCATGATGAACAGCAATGTGGAAGTGTAAGCCAAATAAACCCCTATTTCCAAAATTTTATTTTTTGGTCATGGTGTTTCATCTCGGCTATAGAAACCCCAACTAAGTCAGGAACTAAGTCTTCCTCACTCAAATGGTATAATTTCTTAAGTGCTTACTGTTTAGAAGACATTGCATTTCTTTAGAGACTGAATTAGTAAAGAACCTGAAAGCAGATTAGAAATGAATGAGTTAAGACAACAGTAAAATTTTGATTTAGATGCCAAGCCTAAGTCTAACAAGGAAGATGACAAAGATATGTTAAAAACATAGCAGATTCTGTCCTTTTCAGTGAAGGAACTATTGAAGAACTATTATTATTATTGCGAAGTTTTTATACAAACTAATAAAAATAATTTTTGTATCTTTAATAGATAAGTGAGTTGTGGTCTTTGTTGCATGCTGTCAGGGAACCTGCTTCTTGAACATTCCTGGCAAGTGCCCTACCCTGAATTATATCAGCAATCCCGACAGTTTTCCTTATTTAAACTTAAAGCATTATTTTGACTATTGAAATATTGTTCCCATGTGAAATAGGATCTTTATTTGTAGTTTGAGAATAAAAAAGAGAAAATAATTAATGAGTATGACAAAAAGTCATAAAACAGAATACAAAATGATAGAAGAATCAAAGAAGGCAATAGAAACCCAGGTGGTAAATATGGTACCTTATTAATGGCTAACAGAGAGGTCACAAGAAAATTAAGGAATCGGGTAGCAAAATGTGTAGGATGAAAAAAAAAAAGGTCATTCTTAATAATTATTTTGTTATGTAACTTCTACCTTTATTTTATTTTGCTATACTGTAAGTGGAACGTAAGCCAAGAACACATTCCCACTGAGCTATATCTCCAGCTGTATCTCTTCTATAAACTTCTGGAGCATATATTGTAATGAATAAACAAATATGATGAATAGTTTATAGTGGTATTAATATTAAAAGCATGTCAGAAACTAAGTGCCCTTTTATATAGTATGTGATTGCACTTCTTTTGTGTATATTAACTATCTCTCTCAATTGGGTCATAAATTTCCTTTTTATAAATTTAATAGCTGTTGCTACCAGGGAAACCACAAATACCATAGGAATGAACTCTCTTTTTATATAGTACATTGTTTTCAGATTACTGTATATGTGATTTTTCATAATTAAAGCTGAACATTTGTTTGCTGATATGTTCGGGAATTCATAAAGGGTTCAGTTGAGTAGGAATATTTTTTATTTTATTATTTTAATAATTTATCTTTACACTATGAGCTTTGAGAATAAGGTTAAGTCTAAGCACAGTATTGAGTTCTTTTATCTTCCTTCATTTTAGACATTACCAGAATTGATTTTAGTCAAACATTTTGTAACAAAGGAAACCAATGTGTTCAAGATGTCACAGTTTAGAGTTTGATCACATGGGATAGTGTTTTTTTCCTATTCCCTCAAGGTAAGCACTCAGAAGGTGTGAAATGCACATCCGGGTGGCACTTAGTGATGTCTGTGTGTCTCTTGTCATCCTTGGTCAGA
This sequence comes from Peromyscus attwateri, assembly GCA_902168425.1. NCBI lineage: Eukaryota > Metazoa > Chordata > Mammalia > Rodentia > Cricetidae > Peromyscus > Peromyscus attwateri. Next base: position 21,290 of record CABHPP010142684.1, read on the forward strand.
GGTAAACGATAGGACATGGGGAAATTGCTGTAATCATTCCTGAGGTTGTGATGTGGCACATTTACAGGTCTGCATGAACAGCTGGATGCTTTCTCGGTTCATCATTCATGAGTTGTTTCACAAGCCTTGTCAACAGTTATTCCTCTAAGGGGCAATCATCCATATCCTGCAATCCTCAAGGACTACAAAGTGATCTTGAACTAGCACTTAAACTGATACTGCTTGCTTAAGCCTCAAAATGGCACCTGTGTTATGATACAGCACAACAGCAGCAACCAGAGAGAAATCTGGTCTAGGAGTGACTGGGTAGCCCCCGGTGTTCAGCATTGTATTCTTCTCTAGTTTAAACACATACCTTGTGACATTCCCCTGCATTGTTAGAATATTAATGCTTATCACAAGGCATAAAAGATACACATCTTAATGAATGGAGGCATTATAATGTTCTTGAGATTACAAGTGAAAGGGGCTCCAGGCAGGTGAATTTACTTTCTTTTTACTAAAAGGAATATAATTGCCTCTGCAGACTGATCAGGATGGATAGATTGTTTCTTCAGGTCTACTTAGACACTTGAGATACATTGTATAAATTTATCAGAATATATCTTACCTATTCAGTGTAAATCTGGAATAAAGGCATGTCCTTGATTTGAAGAGGAAAGTTTCAAAAGCAAGCAGGTCAGTTTGGACCATTTGTTGACACCTGGGATGAAATTGATTTGGAAAGAATTCATCTGACTTGGTAGCTAAAACCATCTCTCCTTTTATGTCTAATAATATTGCTTTTATATAAGAGAATGTAGTGGGATCCAGTACATGTATAATTATACCTAACATTTCTCAATGATGAATGGAAGCCTTTATGTCTCTCCTCATGGTGTTTTATTTGAATCTATTTTATCTATCTATGGATGCTTAGTTTTGGTTTTCATTTGCATGGACCCTCTCTTTCCAATCCCTTCATTTTTACTCTACATGAGTCATTATTGTTGATGTAGTATTTTATAGGCATTTCTTATATTTTTGCTGCTCATATCTTTTGAATAAGGAATCAAACTGTTTTCAATTAACAGCATAATTGACAAATATTTTATCTCTACAGCAGTTGTACTAATATTTATTTATTATGCCTTTGTATGTTACCTCTTTCCATCTGTTCTAAGAAGACTGTGAACATTTTCTGTGTTGAGGATTGCCTGTGCCAGATAAGGGGATCATAGGCTTTTTCCTTTTATGTATAATTCTATCTTTGATCCCTGTATATTACAGGGTTCTCTATCTTGCCATTGCTCAATGTTAGTGCTCTCTAGTTTGCTGTGGGACAATCCTTCTGTACACTGTGAATATGTATTGCTCTCATTGGTTAATGAAAAGCTGACAGGCTAGTAGTTGAGCAGGAATTAGAGGTGGGACAGCCAAACACAGAGTATGCTGGGAAGAGGAAGGGTGGAATCAGGAGTGGCCAGCCAGATGCAGAGGAAGCAAAATGAGAATGTCATATTGAGATAAAGTACCAAGTCATGTGGCTAAACATAGACAAGAATTATGGGTTAATTCAAGTGTAAGAAGTAGTCAGTAATAAGCCTGAGCTACTGGCCAATCATTTATAATTAATATAAGCTTCTGTGTGTTTATTTGGAACCAGGCACTTAGGAAAAAAGGCTCCATCTCCAGTTACACTAGTTAGCCCTTCTACAATATTTTATTTAGCAAGTATGTAGGCTCTTTCTTAGGAGGAAGAAAGGGCTGAGAATTTCTTATTAGTCATCCTGAGCTATATTCTACCATAGTAGCTGTCATAGATGTCAAATATTGAGAAGATGCCAGGGTTGCAGCCATTTTAAAGAAGGCTCAGACAGGGGGCAGCAGGCCCTTGAACAAATTGTTAAAAAAAATAAACCCACCAGAGGATTTGCTGCCCCTTTGCTCCTAGACTCAGACAATTAAGATCTGTATACCAGACATTCCCTGACATAACCTAAAGGACATGATATAACATAACTAGTATAATAAACAAAGCACTAGCTATGTCCTGCAGGATGCTTTCTGCTGTTACCATAGCTGTCAGAGGGAGTGAGATTCCTGCAGATAAAAATGGGATGTCTAACTATCAGAGGAAATGGGTCTGCTGGCAAAATAGATAAAATAACATAGATTACTAAAGGAGATGGCAATTTCCGTGCAGCTGCAACTCTCCAGTCAGTTCAAACCAAGCATCTGTAACCTGAAGTGAGCACCAGTTCTGAGCTTGTGACTATATAGAGTTGGAATTCCCCCAGACTCCCTACCCTAACCACTATAAAAGCTCTGCTTGACTGCTACTCAGGGTCTCTCCTGCTCTGCATCTGTGTAAGATGGGCATAGTGGCCAAAGTTAACTCCTAACAGTAAAAACATTCTTGGCCTTTGCATTGTCTTTGGTCTCTTGGTGGTCTTTGGGGGACTCTGGGTACAAAAATATGTTTGCTTTTATCAATTATAGAATGACCATACATAAATATGTCTATCAAATTTTATTTTATAAAGCGTAATATGTGTGTGCAGATAAAAAATAACTACAATTGTTGAGTCTGCTGTTGTTATTTTTTAAATTTATTCTTACTGGATGTCTGTCTCTCATTTTATTGAAAACTCATATCTGATTTTTTAGCATTCAGGTTTTTATTTTCATATTGTATATATAAAACTGCCATGTTATGGATCAATACAATATGAACTATTCACACATTTTTTTACATTTGAAGTATTTTCATATTTTATGTAATTTAATATTTTCATTTCTTACTGAATAGTTTAATTACATTTCATCCTGATCTTAGTCACTATCATTATCTTTAGAAACCATATAAATACAGTACAGTTTATTTCCTTACTTGCCAATACTTGAAACTGTTTTTGGATTTTTTTTTGATATTGCAAATAATACATCAGTGTGTATGTTTTGAATGTATATTTGCCAAACTTTGTCTAGTAATAGAAGTAACATGGATGACTCAAGGACTTTATGAACATTATGTTAGTGTTCTGTAACTATAACAGGATAAGTGAAATACTTAACTTGTGAGATCAAAGGGTTTTGTTTGTTTATACTTTAGAAATTTCAGTCCATGATTCATTGATCCCAGAGTTTGGTCCGCTGGGAGCCACAGGAGGAGAACAAAGCAAAGTAAAAGTACTTGTACCACAAACAAGGGAAGGCACATAGAAAGAGGACAGATCTAATTTTTTTTTGGATTTATTTTATTTTATTTTACAATATAATTCAACTTTACATATCAGCCATAGATTCCCCCGTTCTCCCTCCTCCCACGCCGCCCCCTTCTCCCTCCCCCCCAGCCTACCCCCCCATTTCCATCTCCTCCAGGGCAAAGACTCCCCTGAGGATTGAGATCAACCTGGTGGACTCAGTCCAGGCAGGTCTAGTCCCCTCCTCCCAGGCTGAGCCAAGCGTCTCTGCTAAGCCACAGGTTTCAAACAGCCAATTCATGCACTGAGCACAGGACCCGGTCCAACTGCCTGGATGCGTCCCACACAGATCAAGCCAATCAACTCTCTCACCCATTCAGAGGGCCTTATCCAGTTGGGGGTCCCTCAGCCATCAGTTCACAGTTCATGTGTTTCCATTCGTTTGGCCACTCGTCCCTGTATTCCATCTATAATTTTTAAAATTTATATCACTGACACCCTCCTGTCTTAGTTAGGGTTTCTATTGCTGTGAAGAGACATCATGATCAAGAAAACTCTTATAAAAGAAAACATTTAATTTGGTCTGGCTCACAGTTCATAGGTTTAGTCAATTATCATAATGGTGGGAAACATGGCAGCATATAGGCAGACAAGGTACTGAAGAGGTAACTGAGAGTTTTACATCTTGATCCCCAACCAACAGAAGGAGAGTGTGTGCCATACTGGGTGCAGCCTGAGCATATAAGACCTCAAAGCCCTCCCCCACAGTGACATGCTTCCTCAAAAAAGGTCTTACCTACTCCAACAAGGTCATGCCTCCTAATGGCCAAGCATTCAAACACATGAGTCTAAGGAGGCCATTCCTGTTCAAACCACCACATACGTCTGTTCCTACTTAGCTAAAATGTTATATGTATTTCATAAATCAGTCAACATATTGGCTTTGTTATTTAGTTATTACCCGAGCATTATTCTATTATACACAGTAGAAATGTGTGGGTCCTGAGGAAGAATTGATTCTAAATCAATCCCTGAAACTCCTTATATATTACTGGTTGAGTAACATGTCAATTCTAATTTCTAGGAATACTCTTATTTACATGCAGATTTTTTCTTTCTTGAATTGGTATTGCTTTAAACCTTTACGTAAAGAAATAAAATAGTGAAAGATATTTTGTAGGGTTTCTTCTCCTTAATCACTTATTTAATAAAGATAATGCATCAAAATTTTCTCTATAGAATCAAAGTGAAATTAATTTGTGACAATACACTATTATTTTGTTTTCTAATAATTTTGTTATTGTGTTTTGTCCAGGCTCATAGGGAGTCATGCTATTGGGAGGTGAGGCCTTATTGGAGTAGATATGGCTTTCTGGGAAGAAGTATGTCATTGGTGGTGTGCTTTTGAGTCTCATATGCTCAAGCCAGATCTAGTGTCTCACTCTCTTCCTGCTGTCTGCTGATCCAGATATAGAATTCTAAGCTACTTCTCCAGCACCAGGGCTCCCTGCATGCAGCCAATGCTTCTCACCACAGTAACAATAGACTAAACCTCTGAACTGTAAGCCAGTACCAATTAAATTCTTTCTTTTCTTTATAAGAGTTGCCATGGTCATGGTGTCTCTTTGTAATCGTAGAAACCCTAACTAAGACACAAACATAATATTCTGTGGGATTTGGGCCTATAGACATCAATATAGACATTTGGCCCTATAGATATCAATATAGATATTTGACCTCATAGATATCAATAGACCACCTGGTCATAAACTATATCCATTCACAGCATTCTGAGTGGAATATAGATAAATGTTTCTTTCCCTTGAGGAGACAAGTCTTTGTGTTACCTTTTTCCTGGTTTCCTTAGTGCTTAGAGAAAGACTACTTACTCTCTACAACTAAGAACCCCAGAGCTGACCCTGATCTCCCCTTTATCATCTTAGGCGGGGTTTGCATGCTGCCTGTCACTTCCTTTAGCAGGCATTGTAAATTGCTGACTACATTCTCAGTGTATCTTTTGATGCTTCAGCTTCATTCTTACAGCTTCATGCATTCCCCTGTCCTAGAGTTGCTTTGAGAGGATTTCAGCCTTTCAGCACACTTCTTGGCCTTCCATACTTTCCTTTGAAATTTCAGTGTAAGCTACCATGAGATCACAAATTCTGTATTATGCATGGCTTCAAAACCAGGGTAACACATGTAAGCAAGAGTGCAGGAAGATAAGGCTCAAACCAGTTGCCAAGGAATGCACATAATGTACTTCCTTATGAGCCAACCTGGAGTCTGCTTGAGGGCCTAGCAACAAGTGCTGTCAGAGGTCCTGATCATGCCCAGCCAATGAGGGGTAACCATGCAATGTCATCAGATCAGGACGCAGCCTGGGCACTGGGAGGAGGGTCTATAAGTCTTTTCCCATTACTGAATAAATAAGCCTGCTATTTGCCTTATACCTGACTCCCGGTGTCTGTGTTGTTGACACCTTGCCTTCTCACCCTCTCCCCCAAGGCAGCTATTGGGATTCAACAACATAAGGGGACAGTAAAACCACTGTCTAGATGTAGGTATGTGAGTAGAAAGAGTGGTTTATTGGAGGTCAAACTATTGAGGCTATCTGGGCATGGGGGTGGCAGAGGAAAGTAAAATGGTAGAAAAGCAAGAGGATTATACTTGTTATACAGTTAGCAGGGTGGGGGTCTTTGATTAGATACAAGTTGTTCTGATTGACCAGAACCAATTGTCTGTTAGTTGACTTTTGGGTGAGGATTAAAGGATGTCCTGGTAAACAGAACTTAGGAGATCTGCTTTTCTGGTTAAGCAAAAACCCACCTGATATGGCTTCTTTTAATGGCTTATTATTCAATAAAGCTTGGGTGTCAAATATTACAGAACAAACCTGATTGATCCATGGAGCACCAGAGCAAAGATCACTTCACCCTCTTCTCTACCTCTCAGGTAAAAAAGACTGCACATTGTTTTAGTCCTTCCTTCTTCTTTGCATCCTTCTAGGTCCTCTGAGTCCACTGGAAAACTCTAAGATCCACTCCATGGGCAGTCTTGGAGTGAAAACACAAACAAATCTCCTGCAACACCGACCTTATTAGATTCCTGAGGAATGATGGTTTTAGGTTTCTGTTTATCCAGTCCTATTTACACAATCAGACACCTTCTGACTTGGACACTGTTACCAGAATGTCATCTGTGAGCCCACTTTTGACCTAACTATATGAATGATTCAAACATCTACTACAAATATGAGTAATTCCCGACCTACAGCAGGTTCTGAGTGCCCTGCCTGCTTTACTGATGGACAACTTGACAGGTCTTGAAGACCCAAGCCTCTTATAACACCTGCAAGGCTATAATATCTTGATTTAGTTCATTGGAATGGACCAAGTTATACTAAAGTGGATGGGCTTAGGTCTTGGATGGCAGAAAAAGGAGAAAACTACCTGAGTGCAAGAACTCACCTCTCTGTGCTTCCTGAGTGTGGATAAGTGTGACCAGTTGCCTCAGACCCCTGCCTCCCTAAATTCCTGCCAAAGTAGTTGTACCCTACAACTGTGAGCTAAAGCAAACTCTTTTTCATTAAAGTTGCTTTTGTCAGGGTATTTTACCACAGCACCAAGAAAACTAAGATAACAGCTTAGCACAGAAAAAATGAATTCCAGTAAAATGATTCTGTGGGCATTAATAGGTGAGCAGGGAACCCTAGGGCTTTTTCTTCTGAACTGATTCTTCCCTGCAGTCTTTGAAAGAATTTTGCATTTCTACAGCTCCCAGTGTGATGGCTGTGGCTTTGCAAATTACTGAGATACCCTCTGGGCAGGCTTCCTTTTGTCCTGTGTAAAGCTTTTGGCTTTGTTGTTGTTGTTGCTGCTGCTAATAACTGCACTGTCCTTGGGTACACCTTTATACACCTTCTCTGGCCAATGCCTAATTCAAAACAAAACAAAACAAAAACAAAAAAAACCAACTTCTTGTTTTATTATTCCTTTGCTTCTGAGGCTCCCAGTAGCCAGTTATTGTGTGAATGTTATTTATTAAACACTCACTCACCAGGAAGCAAGTCCATTTTCTTTAAATTATAGCCCCACACAGTGTCAGGGCATGGACAAGTTGCATCCTTATACTTTGTTCCTGTAAAACAAAGATTGCTAGTAATCTAATTCCTAATCAAGTTCTTATTCTGTATGCATGCAGTCTCATCCACATGATTGCCACAGTTCCCCTTTCAGTAAGCATGGTTACTTCTGACATTTTGCCAGAATTCTCCATTAAGTTTCCCTTCTTACATTCTAGGCTTTTTCAGTGTGTTTCTTACAGACATTCTATCACCATTACCACCAGTAGCCTCAAAGTAACAAAAAGGATTCCCATAAATTTATTTAGTTCTAAGAATAAGTATTCAGGCTACTAATACAGTCTTTTATATCACTGCTCTTTCTGACATGTACTGAAGAAATGAAATAGAAATTGAATGGATAATGCCTTTAAATTGAGGGAAAAAATGACATTTAATCATGTGACTGAATTATATAATATTATTTAATTAAAATAATGTAAAAGAGGAAATTGTTATTAGGTTACCTATAGTAACATTTTATATTTTTAAATGCATATGTAGGTCTTCTTTAGAAGTTTGGGTAGGTTAAATAGAATTCAATTCCTTTCTTGAAATATTGATTTTTATAGATGAAAATTATTGTAAAGTTAATGCTTATCTAAAGTCTTTTTTTGCTCTTACTTATAGGCTTATGTCAGGCTATATCTCTGTTGCACTGAGCTCAGAATAACCTAACTTACACTGGGAACACTTTATAATGAGAACGATTTTAATCTTCAGTCTTGTACTATAAACTGTTCTTACTGAAAAGTTTTTTTTTTTTCTTAAAATCTTAACCTATCTTCTTCATAAGAAACTGTTATAAGTCTGGGGTTACTCAGAGATTCATCAGTCAAACCATTGCTGCACCCAAAGTCCATCCAATGTCCCCAAAGACCACCAAGAGATCGATCTGAATGCAAAAGTAAAGAGTCTTTTTAATTCACAAGTTCAAATCCGGGCTTCTCATTCATCTGTCACAGCGGTGGAGTGAGAGGAACCCCAAGCAGGAACAGGATAGGATTTTTATAGTGGTTAGTGTCGGGGATCTAGGGGAATTCCAACTCTGTATAGTCACAAGCTCAGTAAACTGGTGCTTACTTCAGGTTGGAGATGCTTGGGGTGAACTGAATGGAGCATTGCAGCTGCAAGGAAATTGCCATATTCTCTAGCAGTTTATGTCATGCACCTATATCATTGGCAGACCCATTTTTTATGACAATTAGACATTCCATTTCTCATCTGCAGGCAACTTGCTCCCTCTGACAGCTATGGTATATAATCTATCATAGCCTTTAGTTTATGGCAGGAAATGTCTGGAACTCATTTTTTATGTGGCTCTCAATTGTCTGGGTCTAGGGGCAACACATCATCTGATGAGTTTCCCAGGGCCTGCTGCCCCCAGCCTAACCTTCTGGTGGGTTTCCAGGGCCTGCTGTCCCCAGTCTGACCCTTCTCTAAGATGGCCACAACCCTGTCATCCTCACAACCACGAATAGATTTTTAACAAGTAAGAGGCTTTATTAAATATTGGCCAGGTCCATACTCAAGACTCATCTTCAGAATACGGCTCCAAATTACATTAGTTAGAAGCTTATACAGACAAAACTCACAAGGTTATGTACTTTCTGCCTTTGTCCAATCGGAGGAAAGCATACACCTTTATGCACTTCCTGCCTATATACCTCCTGCCTATATGCCATCAAGCACAACATCCTATACAGTGGGGACAACCAAGCTTGTTAACAGAAACAAAAACATGTGGCTTGTTATCTTATATGACTTGCTATTTTACATGAAAAAAACAGTCCCCAGCATTCCAGGAAGCGGGACAAGTGGGGTTCATAGTTGAGAGGCATTTTTATTGCTTTAGATCTATTAAGTGTAAACAGACACATCTCTTCCACCCACCTGTTCCCGAATAACTAGTGAGAGGCATAATATTATTTACAAACTATTTGGTCTACGGCTCAGGCTTCTTGCTAGCTAGCTCTTTCATCTTAGATCAACCCATGCCTATTAATCCATGTTTTCCACATGGCCGTGGTCCTACCAGTCTGTTTGCATGTTACTCCTTGAGCAGTGGACTGGAGGGTTGGTATCTGCTCTGACTCCACCCTTTTCTCCCTGTATCTCTCTTGGATTTCCCACCTGGCTCTTCTTCTGCCTTACCATAGATCAAAACAGCTTCTTTATTAACCAATAGTAGTAACACATATTCACAGCATACAAAAAGACCATCCCACAGTACTTAAGCACAGTAATTTAAACTTAAAACATAACATTAGCTGTCACAAAACATTTTTGATATTTTTGAAGCATTTCAAGCATTTCACTATGAAAAGCAATGATTCACAATCCAAGTTGTGAATTAAAAATTGCATAATGCCAGGTGCTGGTGGTGTATACCTTTAGTCCCAGCACTCTTGAGGCAGAACCAGGTGAATTTCTGAATTTAAAGCCAACTTGTCCTACAGAATGAGTTGCAGCACAGCCAGGTCTACACAGAGAAACACTGTCTTGGAAAATTGAAAAGAAAAAAGAAAATAAAAATTGATAAACCATCATGGTCAAAGTGATTCAAAACCTTTTTGTATTAGTAATTACATTCAATTACATAAACTATAAAGACAGTGTTAAAATATTCATGACCTAATTTTTATGCAGGATATAAGAGTACTAAGAAATCAATGTATCTATTCTTCTGCTCATTAATGTAGGGATGTAGCTTTGAATTACAAAGAATAATTACAATTATTTTTATTGATCATTTTATTCTAAAATAAGGATTTATATGCACAGAACTTGAAAATGAAATTAAAAAATAACCTGTGTTGTCTCAAAATTAACATTGAAGAAAAATTAACCTAAATCAATGTATATGAATAGATTAATTCTTATATTAAAATTGGTCTAGTCAAAAAATTGTTGTTTAATAAAATATTTAAACTGTTCTAATGAAAAGTACAAATTCTTTCTTCCAAAGTATAGGCTTTACATTTATGAGGTTCAGTCTTTAACTTAACTTTCAAAATTTTAGTCTCCTTAACCCCTTGACTGCTGTCTACATATAGCATTTGGCTAATATCATCTCAAGTACTTGTGTGGCATACAGTTCATCTAAGCATTTTCATTCTCCATGTATCTTTATTTGAGACAGGGATATTTTAGAGACCTGGACAAAACACAATAACAAAAATTTGAAAAGAAAGGAATAACCTGTTGTCACAAATTAATTTCACTTTGGTTCCTTAGGGTGAAAAAATTTGATGCATTATCATTATTAAATAAGTGATTAAGGAGAAGAAACCTTAGAAAATATCTTTCTCTATTTTATTTCTCTAAGTAAAAGATTAAAGCAATACTGATCCAAGAAAGAAAAATCTGCATATAAATAAGAGTATTTCTAGGAATTTGAATTGTCATGTACTCAAGCAGTAATATATAAGGAGTTACAGTGATTATTTAGAATAAATTCTTCCTCAAGGACCTGTGTATTTCTTGCCTTGTATAATAGAATAATGCTAGGGTGATAACTAAATAACAAAGCCGATATGTTGACTGAATTATGAAATACATATAGCATTTTAGCTAAGCAGGAACAGTTAGATGCATGTGTGGTTTGAATAAGAATGGCCCCCAGAGACTCATGTGTTTGAGTGCTTGGGCCATAGGGAGTGGTACTATTAGGAGGTATGATCTTTTTCAAGTAGTAGTACCTTTGTTTGAGGAGCCTTGTCCCTGTGGAAGTGGGCTTTGAGGTCTCATATGCTCAAGCTACTCCCAGTGTGGCAGACAGTCTCCTTTTTCTGCCTGTGGATCAAGATGCAGAACTCCCAATTCCTCTCCAGCACCATTGTCTACCTGTGTGTCACCATGTCTCCCACCATGATGATAAAGGAAGGACAAAACTTCTGAACTGTAAGCAAGCCCCAATTAAATGTTTTTATTTATAAGCACTTTCATGGTCATGTTGTCTCTGCACAGTAATAGAAACCCTAACTAAGACGTCATGCCTATAATTTTTATTCGTATTATAGTTGAAAATTTGAGAGAGAGAGGCTGAGACAGTGAGAAACACACAGAGAGAATGATTATAATGAGAAGAGAACAATAATTTCCCCTCCATCTTTCTGAATTTTAAGCTATTTTTACCTCCATTGTAAAAGACAAAGTAAGAAGAAACAAGCAAGTAAGAATTTATTTTATTTTTGTATTATGTGTATATATAGGACATACCCAGATAAATAATTCTCATAAACATGGCTTAGTAAGTTTACCTAGAGAGTATCTTCAATAAGGAGAGAGAGAGAGAGAGAAAGGAAAGAAAGAAAGAAAGAAAGAAAGAAAGAAAGAAAGAAAGAAAGAAAGAAAGAAAGAAAGAAAGAAAGATTATAATAGAAACATGTCAAGACAAAGAAAAGGCACCTTAAGTCTTATATGCATAGGACCTAGGTCAGACTCCTATAGGCTCTTTGATCTCTGGTAGCTCCCATGAGTCTCAATCAATTGATTCTGTGGGCCACATTTTCTTGGTGTCTCTGACCTTCTAGTTCCTCTGATCCTTTCTCCCACTCCTCCACAGGACTCCCAGAACTCCACCTAATGTTTGTCTGTGACTCTGCATCTGCTCCCATTGGTTGTTGGATGAAGTCTCTCAGATCTCTTTAATGAGGACTCCGCTGGGTTCTGGTTGCATAACAGTCTGTAGGTAGGACACACTGTAGGTGGAAGGTTTTGTGGTGGGTTTGGTGTCCTAATCCTTCTACTTGAGGCCTTGCCTAGTTAAAAACGATGGCTGGTTCAGGGTTCATGTCCCCCATTACTAGGAGTCTTTGCTAGGGTCTCTCATAGATTCCATGGAGTTTCCATTGCACTAGGGTTCCATCTTACTCACAAAATGCCCCCAATCTCAGTCATTTCTCCCAATATTTTCTCCCCCCAACCACAGTTGATCCCTCCTGTTCCCAACCCTACCCATCCAAAATCCAGTAATGAAATCTATTGTATTTCCCATTCCCAGGGAGATCTTTTCATTCCCCTTTAAGCCCTCCTTGTTATTTAGATTCTCTGGGTCTGTGGATCATAGCATGATTATCTTTTATTTGCAGCTAATAACCACCTAAAAGTGAGTGCATGCCATGTTTGTCTTTCTGGGTCTGGGTTACCTCACTCAGGATGTTTTTGTTTGTTTGTTTGTTTGTTTGTTTTTTGAAGTTCTAGCCATTTGCCTACAAATATCATGATATCATTGTTTTTCAAAGCTGAGTAATACTCCATTGCATAAATGCACCACATTTTCTTTATCCATTCTTCAGTTGATGAACATCTAGGTTGTTGTTCTGGCTATTACAAATAAAGCTGCTATGAACAGAATTGAGCTAATGTCCTTGCGATAAGATGGAGAGTCTTTTGACCAGAATGTGGTATAGCTGGGTCTTGAGGAAGATTAATTACCAATTTTCTGAGACACTCTTATCTTGATTTCCAAGTGGCTATACAAGTTTGAAATCCCACCAGCAGTGAAGGAGTGATCTCCTTGCTCCACATACTCACCAGCATGAGTTGTCACTTGTGTTTCTGTTCTTTGTCATTCTGACAGGTGTAAGATGTAATCTCAACGTTGTTTTGATATGTATTTCCTGACCACTAAGGATGTTGAACACTTCTTTGTTTCTTGGCCATTTTAGTTTCCTCTGCCGAGAATTCTTTATTTAAATCTGCACCCTATTTTTAATTGGATTATTTAGTTTGTTGATGTTTAGTTTCTTGAGTTCTTTATATATTTTGGATACTAGCCTTCTGTCAGATGTGGAGTTGGTGAAAATCTTTTCCCGTTCTGTGGGGTGACTTTTGTCTTATTGACCATGTCATTTGCTTTACAGAAGCTTTGAGTTTTATGAGGTCTATCTTAGGGTTTATGTTACTGTGAGGAGACACCATGACCATAGCAACTCTTATAAATGAAAATATTTAAAGGGGTGGCTGGCTTATAGCTCAGAGATTCAGTCTATCATTATTATGGACATTGCAGTGTGCAGGCAGACATGGTGCTGGAGAAATAACTGAGTGTCCTAGATCTTGCAGCCAACAGGAAGTCGTCTGTGACACTGGGAGTACCTTGAGTATAGAGGACCTCAGAACCCACCCCTACAGTTTCATACTTCCTTCCACAAGGCCACACCTACTACAACAAGGCCACACTTCCTAATGTTGCCATTCCCTTTCAGGGCCATTCTCTTTCAAACCACCACAAAGTCCTATTTATTAATTGTTGATCTTAGTGCCTGCAATATTAGTTTTCTATTCAGGAAGTTGTCTTCTACGCCAATGTGTTCAGATCTGTTCCCCACTTTCTCATCTATCAGGTTCACTGTACCTGGTTTTAAGTTGAGGTCTTTGATCCACTTGAACTTGAGTTTTGTGTGTAGTGACAGATATAGATCTATTTGCATTCTTCTGCATGTGAACATCCAGTTATACCAGTACCATTTGTTGAAGATGCTTCCATTCTATCCTGTATATTTTTCTGGCTTCTTTATCAAAAATCAAATATTCATAGGTGTGTGGAGTTATATATGGGTCTTCTGTTAGATTCCATTGATCAACCTGTCTTTCTGTTTTATGCTAATACCATGTGGTTTCTTTTATTACAGCTCTGTAGTAGAATTTGAAATTGGGGAGGATGATACCTCCATAAGTTGTTTTTTTTTTTTTTTTAATAGGATTGTTTTAGCTGTTCTGGGTTTTTTTGTATTTCCATATGAAGCTGAGTATTGTTTTTCGAAGTCTGCAAAGAATTGTGATGGAATTTTGATTGAGATTGCACTGACTCTGTAGATTCCTTTTGGTAGGATGGCCATTTTTATTGTTCATCTTATAACACTGAAAATTGTTCCAGCATGTGATATTTTTCAGTTTTCTTCTTCAAAGACTTAAAGTTTTTATCACCCAAGTTTTTCATTTTATTGGTTAGAGTTAACCAAAGATTTTTTGTGGCTATTGTGAAATGTGCTGTTTCCTTATTTATATCTCAGCCTGTTTGTCATTTGTATATTGGAGTGCTACTGATTTTTTTTGAGTTAACCATGTATTCAACCTCTTCTCTGAAGGTGTGTAATATCTGTAGGAATTCCCTGGTAGAAATTTTGGGGTCACTATGTATACTATCATATCATTTGCAAATAGCAATACTTGACCTCTTCCTTTACAGTTTTCATCCCCTTGATCTCCTTTAGTTGTCTTATTGCTCTAGTAGAACTTCAAGTACTATGTTGAACAGGTATGGAGAGAGTGGACAGCCTTGCCTTGTTTCTGATTTTAGAGGAATTGATTTAAATTTCTCTCCATCTATCAATGTTGGCTTGCTGTATATTGCCTTTAATTTGTTTAGGTATGTACCTTATATCTCTGATCTTTCCAAGACTTTTATCATGAAGGGATGTTGGATTTTTGTCAAAGACCTTTTCAGGATCTAATGAGATGATATTTATTTTTTCTTTCAGTTTGTTTATGTGGTAGATTATATTAACATAATTTTTGTATGTTCAACCATCCCTGCATTTCTGGAGTGAATCATTCTTGATCATGGGATATGATCTTTTTGATGTGTTCTTGTATTCATTTTGCAAGTATTTTATTGAGTATTTTTTGCATCAATGTTCATGAAGGAAGTTGGTCTGTAATTCCTTTGTTGAATCTTTGTGTGGTTTGGGTGTCAGGGTGAGTGTGGCCTCATAAAATGAATTTGGCAATGTTCCTTTTGTTTTCTATTTTGTGGGATGATTTGAGGAATATTGGTATTGTGTGGTGGTATTGTGTTCCCCAAAATATTATATACCCTAATAAACTTATCTAGTGCCAGAGAACAGAAAAGCCACTAGATACTTAGGATAGGCAGTGGTAGCACACTCCTTTAATCCTAGCATTCCAGAGGCAGAAATCCATCTGTTCAAGGATACAGCCAAGCATGGTGACTCATGCCTTTAATTCCAGAAAGCGAGCCTTTAATTCCAGGGAGTGGTGGTAGAAAGCAGAAAGGTATATAAGGCATGAGGACCAGAAACTAGAAGCATTTGGCTGGTTAAACTTTTAGGCTTTCGAGCAGCACAGTTCAAATGAGATCCATTTGGATGAGGACTCAGAACCTTCCAGACTGAGGAAACAAGATCAGCTGAGAAGTCGGCCAGGTGAGGTTAGCTGTGGCTTGTTCTGGTTCTCTAATCTTCCAGCTTCACCCCAATAACTGGCCTCAGGTTTGTTTTAATTAATAAGAACTTTTAAGATTCATGCTACAGTATTGGGTCTTTTTTGAAAGTCTGGTAGAACTCTGTGCTAAAAGGAGTGGGTCCTGGATTTTGTTTAGTTGGGAGATTTTAATGTATGCGTCTATTTCCTTAGGGGTTATAGATCTATTTAAATTGTTTATGTGATCTTGATTAAGCTTTGGTAAGTGGTATCTATCAAGAAGATTGTCCAATTCTTTTAGATTTTCCAATTTTGTGGAGTATGGATTTTGAAGTATGACCTAATGATTCTCTGGATTTTCTTGGTGTTTGTTGTTAGGTCCCCTTTTCATTTCTGATTTTGTTAACTTGAATATTCTCTCTGCCTTTTACTTAGTTTGGATAAGGGTTTTCTATCTTGTTGTTTCTCTCAATGAACCAACTCTTTGTTTCACTGATTCTTTATTTCTACTTTGTTGATTTCAGCCCTCAGTTTATTTCCTGCCATCTACTCTTCTTGGATGTGTTTGCTTCCTTTCGTTCTAGAGCTCTCAAATGTGCTGTTAAGTTGCTAGTGTGAGATCTCTGCAATTTTTTCATGAAGGCACTTAGTGCTGTGAACTTTCCTCCTAGCACAGCTTTCATTGTATAAGTTATTCACCAATAAGTTTGGGTACGTTGTACATTCATTATCATTGAATTCTAGCAAGTCTTTAATTTCTTTCTTTATTTCTGCTTTTGGTACAGTAATCTTTCAGTAGGGAGTTGTTCAATTTCCATGCATTTTTAGGCTTTCTGTTGTTTTTGTTTTTGTTGATGTCCAGCTTTAATCCATGGTGGTCTGATAGGATATAGGGGGTTATTTCAATTTTCTTTATCTGTTGAGACTTTCTTTTTTTTTTTTTTTTTTTTTTTT